>CAMRHE010000104.1:3882500-3945000 GCA_947044405.1 Leptodactylus fallax | reverse complement strand
TTGTGCCAAAGATGCGCCATGTTGACGCCAGCATCTACAATAGTAAATCTCAACCACTGTTGCAGTAATAAAGTAAATTAAACTTTTATTATTAAAGCAAATCTGTTAAATCGAACATTCAGTCCAATCTACAAGCAACATGTTATAGAGCAGAAGGAGCTGTGTATTCTTTGCTTAGGAGTCCAGTGGGTGGTCCGACTCACTGACTGACAGCCTTCCATATATGACACTGCATACAGAGAAAGCTGTCACTCAGTATGTAGGACAGGTTTAAAGGGAACCTGTCACATGGAAAATGCTGTAGAGGGGAGGCTGTCAATCACTGATAAGAAGTCAAGGAGGCGGTCCTAACATAAAAAGAGCATAGATTTCAGTGATTAATTTACAAGTTAGACAATCATTTCCCATAAACCTATACATCAATCTACTGAGTTCCTCCTGCTCTATAACATTCTGCCTACAGACTGTACTGTATTGTCAAAGTGACAGGTTCCCTTTAAGTCTAGAGAGAATCATTAATAAATGTACTAATAATAACTGAAATTTGGGAGGGTAGCACTAAATCTGGCTATGGAAATACCATAACTGTTCATTAATTGTTATGCCACCGTTCATCACATCCAAGCCCCCATTAACATAACTCAGTAAACATACATAAGAAGAAACTGCACCCATCTAGTATCATCAACTACTAAATAGGATATACGACATGGGATATCAAGCAAGGGCATAAAGTACTATAGATATAGCCATGGGACCGAAGGGAGGGAGAAAGCTCAACTTTCTTCTGTTAGATGACAAGAACTTGAATGGGGTTGTGCCTCATCACAGACTCTGAACAAACAAGCGAGGAAAAAAACAGACCAAGGGAGGCTTCCACCAGCCTTCTATCCTACAAAGAGTGAGTAGGTGGGTAAACAAGCATTCAGCGCTTAAGTTTTTCTATAGGGCTTCATCTTCCCTACACAGGCACTTGGTGTTGAGTTACAAGTAATATCAAAAATCATCTATTTTACTGCAAAACTTCAGTCAGGTACTGACAAATGCAAACTAATCTACCATATAAGAAGTATATTTGCATAAAGTCAAGTTCTGCTGTAGGATGTCATATTTAAATAGTGGTGACATCTTCCTTATATTCCCCTATAGCTTTAGAGTGACAATTGGTAATTACAAGAATTGTGTAAGTCTAACATTTAGCTGTCAATTTAAAATTGGATAAAGAACCCTGCCCAACAATGTCTGTTTATGCTGAACACTCCTAAATTCTGTCTCTTGTATATAATGCCTTCTGAAAGTCTAAGGAACAAATGTGAAATCACTTGTCAGCAACCCTCGATCCAGTGCTTATATTATTTCTGGAGCAAGACAGGGCAGAGTAGTCAGGGGCAAGAGGTTGAAGCTACATGCATGTCCATTATAGAGCTCTCTATAATCCAGCAAATATTAGCATAGATGTCAGCGGGTGAGATAATGATCAAGCAATTCCATTACACCAAAGTTGGTAAAAAAAAATGAAGCTGGATTGGAAACACCAGGTCTAGATGATTATCTCGCTGCTGACCTGGGGTTACTGGCTGACTCTGTATTAGCTCAGTGATTTTTTTTTTTATCTGTCCTCTAGAAACAAGAACAGGCCACACTCTAAAGATAAGACTGACTGATCACTAGATAAGTGGAGTGAACCCCTCTGAGCCAGTGCTTGACCTACATGCACTGGGAAGCAGATGTTGAGGGTTTGCTTCTCTTTATTGTTCCATAAATGGACATCCATGTTTCTTATATGTTTCTAACATGTTTCTAACATCTAATAATGAGTAGCAGCTAATATTGGCCATGTCACGCTCAAGTCAAATTGCCTCTATCTATTACAGTAGAAAAAACAGTGCAAACTAGACTGGAGATTGTATGAAGCATGCATGGTGTCAAGGGAGCAAGATATGACTGTGATTCATATAAGCAATATGGTATTTCAAGAAAATGTTTTCAATAATATATGACTTTACATAAAATATATATTCCCTTCTTTTCCATAGATCACATATAAAGTCCACCAACTCTTTTTCTGAACAGTGCTTGCTATGCTAAAAGTATTATGCTCTTCTATTAAGGTCCAGACTTTCAGCAGTATGCTCATAACTTAAGGGGTTTTCACTTTGGACTAAAAAAACAAAGCAAAATCTGGAACAAAAACACAGATTTTCAACAACGTATGGCCACAGCCTAAGGCTAAAGCCCCACAAAGTAAACAGCACTCAAAGTGCTGCGGAAAAGACCATGGTGAAAACGCATCGCATTTTTTTTCCGGAGCGCTTTTCACAGAAAGTCCGCAGAGTTTTCCTTTGTGGATTTTCTGTCCCTATTATACCTATACAGCGTTTCCGTAGGTATAATTGACATGCTGCTGTTTCCAAAAAAGCAACGTTTTTGGAAATCGCAGCAATTCCGCTGCTGGTTGTTTTTCTGCAATGTGTAGATGGTATTAGTCAGAATCCCATCCACTTTGCAGGTACTGTAATACGCGTCGTAGAGTATCATTGCCCCAGATTCCATTGAGTGACATATGTACCAAGTAAGTCTGTTTTAGAACCTATGCTTCTTGGGGAGAATTCCTCACAAAATCTCTTACAAAAATTGTGGCAAAATTGCAACCTTTTTTTTAAAGGACCTGTGTTGAAAGGAAAGTAACATAATAATATATATTTTTTTAATTATTAACATGTCTAGCAGCTGGAGAGGCGACCAGCTTATAAGCATCTGTCAATGAGATAATCCTCATCTACCCACAATGATTCTCATAAATTATTGGAGTCTGATTCACATGCAGCATTTAGGCTTAGGTTTTCATGGTTTGAGCCATTTCTTTTGCACAACAGTCAAGTGTTTTAATATGAAAAAATGAAGTTCCCTATACTCAATGTGGGAGGCATACTAAGCTAAGTACTCCAGAATTCTGGCTCAGTTTGGGCCAAAAATTGGTGTACATGCATTGCCCGATATTTATTATGTGTTTTGGACACTTTTTGCCTTGCTTGTCAAGGGGTATGACTTAAGCTGCTACAGTGTGAGCTAAAAAGTAGTGCCAAAATTGTTGCATAGCAAGCCAACCAATAGATGGTGTAAGGCTAAAGCCCCTGAAAATCTGCTTTTTTTGTTGCAGATTTTGCTGCGTTTCTTTGAGCCAAAGCCAGGAGTAGATTTAACAGAAGGGAAAAGTTTAAGAGCTTCCTTTATATCTCTGATTCCTTTTCAAGCCACCCTTGGTTTTGGCTCCAAAAAAAAAAAAAAAAAAAAAAAAAACCCAGCAAAATCTGCAACTAAAAAAACAGCTATTCTGCAACATGGGGTCTTAGCCTAAAGTTAAATAAAAGGCCAAGGTACTATGATATATTTAATTGTAGCTTTCAAGTAAGTGACCCTCCTGAAAAAAAGGCAAGGAAAAGTAAAAATGTGTTAAGGGTGAGGACCTACGTTGTGGAAACGCAGCTTCTTTTGTTGCAGATTTTGCTACGGTTTTTTTTTTAACCAAAGCCAAGAATGGCTTCAAAAGGAATGGAAAATATAATAATATTATATATAATAGTAGGAAGCTCTTATATTTCTACCTTCTGCTCAATTGCACTCCTGGCTTTGGCTCAAAAAACTGCAGCAAAATCTGCAACAAAAAAAGCTGCGTTTCTGCAACATGGGGCCTTAGCCTAACAGCAGTTTCACAATCCTCTCATAGAATAATAGAGGTTCACATGTCTAAAAAAAAAGGATGTAATTGTAAACATGACTTTCCCATGGTATGATTCCCACACATCCTTAACTGAAGAGTGATCTAATGCTCCATTCATAATACTTTTTAAATAATAGTCTATTTTAGATGTATAGATATATATGTTCTTTTCATTTGTTAAAGCAATTTTTGACTACAAAAAGCTGAAAAATCAGGTAAAATAAGCTTAAAACAAATTTGAAAATCTTTGAAATGGTAAAGCTCTAGCAACAGATAAATCCTTTCAGCATTGCATAGGTTAATGTGAATTAATATGGATACAGAAGGTAGACTGGGAAGAAGTCATCCATCACCTGTTTGGTAGAACCAAGTTTTCATCTCAAAACACGCCCATAAATGTCAAATAAACAATTCTCTTCATTTTGTGGAGTGACAGGCGTGCTATTGTACTGAGCAGAAAATGCTGAGTGTTGCAGCCTCACCCTCCAGTCTGGGACAAGGATAATCCCTCACTCATAAAATACCAGTCTCTCTTGTTGCACGCTGCAAGGGGTGAGCATACGTCACATACTACTACCATTAAGACAGAAGATTCAAGAAACTGTTGTAGGAAAAACTAAGGCTGATGTACTTAGATAGTGCTGTGGGATTCTGGTTGACTGGTTACCTTTAAGAATCATTCTATGCAAGCGATTCATTTTAAAAGTATAAGAGAGCAACTTCATATTTTGCACACTCTTTTTTTTACCTTTTCTACTTAAGAAATACTAAAAGTAGATACAGGATAAAGCTATAATGTATGCGTCAAATAAGGGAGCAGCTACTTCTCTGAAGATACCGGCCCGTCCACTTGTTACATGGTTTTCCATTCATTTGATATACTGTACATACTACACTTTCCCTCCATTGATCCATTGCAAATAGATGATCAACAAGGTGAATGTGTAGACAAAGGGTTGTCTTCATGAGACTATTCCTTAATACTTATTCACACAAACATTTTTGTCCATTTGTTTGTCAATTTTAAATTTCTGAATGTCATCTGTTTTTCTTGTTTACTCTGGATTGCACTTATTTGTTTAACTTTTTTTTTTTAAGGATAACTCAAAAATGGATCCATTTTTTTGCACACACCTATAGACTGTAAGAGGCAAGCCTGGTGCAGACCAGCCCGGCCTTACCTTTGGCCTTAACCCAGACTACTCTCCTGCCTAACCCCTGGTGCTTCCCACTGGCAACATCTGGCCTACTCTGCCAGCAGCTACCAGCATCTCCAAGGGGTATCAACCTGGTGGAGGCCCCACAGCAAAGTCCCGATTCCCATATGGTGGGTAAAGAGTAAATATAGGGGAAGATACTTAGCCAATGCCCTTAGGAATGACCCAAAGTCAAACTGGCTTTAAAGCAAAGTAAAGGGAACCTGTAAATGAAAAATGCCGTGTAATCTGAAGTCAGCATGTTATAGAGCGGGGGGAAGCTGAGCAGACTGATTGTTTTGTGGGAAAAGATTCAGGGTAACTTTGTCATATTTATTTATTCAAGTCTTTGCTCTTTCAATGCTTAGAAAAATTCATCTAGTCATAGGTATTTTCCGATCAGTGACTGACAGGCTCCCCTCTATGACTCTGCATACAGAGATAGCTGTCAATCACTGATAGAAAAAGTAATTTGGTCATGGGGAGGTCCTAAGTGTAGAAAGACCAGGATACAAATGAATAATATACAAGCTGTACTCAATCTTTTCCCACAAAGCTGTACATCTGTCTGTGAACCTGGCCACTAGTGTTGTATCAATGAGTCATTAAAGTCATTGTTTCTCAAACTTTTCATGCAAGTACCCCATAGTGAGAAAAAGTCCCAACTGAGTACACCCATATTAGTGATCACTTATTAAACTAAGGCTTTGATTAGAGCCTATGTAATGGTCCCCTCACTTGTAGTAGAGTTCACCCACATGTAATATTATGGCCCTCACACTGTGTAGAATGGCCCCTTCAGTGCCCCATACATAATATAATATGCCCCACATGTAATATAATGGCCCCCACACTGCCCTTATACTTCGTATAAAGGCACACACACTGCCCCACAATAGGTAAAATGGACTTCACACCCTAACCACCACACCTAGAGATGTTTAAGGAGCCAGTGGTGTGCTGCATTCATTACTTAGCACTCTGCTCTGGAACCTGCTGTGATGTCAGCACTCAGAGCCTGGAGAAGAGATGAAGTGGGGAGCAAAGTGGTGAATAATGAACCCAGCAAACTGCTCACTCTCCATGGCGCCTGTAAGTGCAATGAGCGCCATTAGCTTCTAAAGTAAGGATTGCGTCCGCCGCTGTGTTCTGGTGTCCATCCTGGGAGATGAGGGGACAGTGATTCTGAACTTCAGTGTGTGCCCCCAGGGACTATGGGGCGTACCGCCCTTTTTTTGAGTCAAAGCCAGGATTGGATTGAGCAGAAGGGAGAAGTATATGTGTTTATTATATTTCCTATTCCTTTTGTACCCACTTCTGGGTTTGGCTCAAAATCTGTAAAAAAGCAGATTTTCAGCAATCTGGGCCTTAACCTAAAAATGTGTCAGATTTATCACAGTGGCTGATGCTGAATGATAAAATTGGTGCATGTTTAGACTATCTAGTCTAAGTTTATACCACCTATTGGTAGGCTTACTTTATGCCAGAAATATATTCCAATTGTGCAATTTTGGTGCTCATTGTAGCATCATAAGCCACAACCCTTTCCATGTTATCCATACTCAAAGTTAGGCTAGTTGAATTCAATGGCTCAAAACTAGATGCAAGAGTCTGTGCTTAAAACGTACCTTTTTAAGGATAGAATACAGATGCAGTGGTATTCGGCATGGTGACCAATTTGGCACCAATGAAGCCGATGCCAGTACACCTCACTTCACTGCACTGCCACTGGACTTGTTTCACAATTCTTATCTTGTAATTCTCATAACTGTATACACAACCTTAAAGGGTTGTCCTGGAATTGGAGCAACTCATAGGACGGCTAGGGGAGGTGTGAAATAAAAAAACTCAGCACTCCATTGTCCACTACTGGTGTCCCTTCAGGTTCATGTTGTGACTTCATTGCCAGAAGTCCTGCGCCTCACGTGGTTGCTGAGACCAATCAGTGGTCTAAGCAGTCACTAGTAAGGAACTGAAGAGGGATGTGAGTGACATCACCATTCTCTCTCCAACCGGTCACGCGGGACTTCTGGCAACAAGACATAAGCCTGAATGGATACTGGCAGCAGACAACTGAGTATGCTTTTGGTTTTTATTGTTTTATACCTCCACATGCTGCCCCATGGTTTGCTCCAATTCCTGGGGAATCCCTTTTATGTGGGCAACCCATCTATACACTACATTTTCTACAGCATTTGTCCACTTATGTATTTGATGCAAATGTAAAATACAAGGGCCATTTACATTATTTAATTGTATAAATGATTCAAAACGTATTACAATTATACTTAGACTTTTACAAGAATAATATATGCTACTAACTTTTTCCTATACTTAGATTTAATAGAGAAATTATTGTACAGTAATATTTGTATTAATATACATTACTATTGAATGACATCACACAAATTAATTCAATGATAATTTATGAAAAATATTTCCTTATTACAGTCTATTGGTTGAAATAGACATAATTTTCATGAGCTGTTTATCATGACAATTTCATTCAGTCCCACTGCCACAGGTGTATAAAATCCAGCCCCTAGCCATACAGTCACCTTTACAAGCACTTCTGAATGAATGCATTATTCTAAAGAGCTCATTGAATCCCAGCATGGTACTGTAATAGGATGCCACCACTGCAACAAAACATGTTTGGGAAATTCCTTCTCCCATTGATATTCCATTATCAACTGTGAATGGTATTACTGAAAAGTGGAAGTGTTTAGGAACAACAGCAACTCAGCTACAAAGTGGCAGACCACATATAATGTGCACCACATATATAGTGCATTAAAGTCACCAATACTCTGCTGACTCAGTAACTTGCAGAGCTTCAAACCTCTTCTGGTACTAACATCAGCGCAAAAACTGAGCTGGGAGCTTCATGGCATGGCTGAACATGGCTGAACAGCTGCATGCATGCCATCACCAAGCACAACGCCAAGTGTTGGATGGAGTGGTGTAAAGCATACCACTACTGGACTCTGGAGCAGTGGAAACATGTTCTTGGAGTGACAAATAATACTTCTCTATTTGGCAGTCTGATGGACGAGTCTGGGTTCGGTGACTGCCAGAAGAATGTTACCTGCCTGACTGCACTGTGTCTACTGTAAAGTTTGGTGGAGGAGAGATAATGCTATGAGGTTGTTATTCAGGGGTTGGCCTAGGCCTCTTAGTTCCAGTGGAGGGAAATTGTAATTCTTCAGCACACCAAGACATTATGGACAATTGCATGTTCCAGTTTGGGCAAGGCCTTTCTCTTCCAGCATGACTGTGCCCTAGTGCACAAGGAAAGGTCCATAAAGGCATGGTTGGGTGAGTCTTGTGTGAAAGAACTTCGCAGTATTGCACAGAGCCCTGACCACAACCCCAACAGTTTTGGGATAATTTAGAATGGGGATTGAGAGTCGGGCCCTCCAGAAGCCTTCCCAGAAACAGTTTTGGCTACAAAAGGATAACCAAATCCATATTAATGCCTATGGATTTAGAATTACACATCATTCCTACCTAGGCTGGGTCTATACATGGCATAGTCATAGGAGGTTAGCAGCTGCAATGTACAGTATTGGCATAATGCAAAAAAACAGCACAAATTGAATTGTTTCCCTGTGGCTTTCAACAATTGCAATCCAAAGCAAAGCTTGAAAGCAACAGACGCTCTGATTCCAGTATGAAAACTGCCGTAAAAAAACACTTCCAGATGATGTCGGAGGAAGAAGGGTCAGGCATAATGAACTTTACTTACCTGATCTTTTTGCTCTCGGGTTAGGTAAGCTGTACCAACATAACTTTATTACAGAAATATTAATGTCTGTAAGAAGATGATCTGATGAGTGGCACGATTGCTATCACTATTTAGATACTGTGGAAAAAGTGCTTCTCAGTTTGTAGCTAACAAAACAAACTTTGCAGACTGCCTGCAGGGAAAATGCCAGTATCAAGATAAAGATGACATATTCAGAATCAGTGTATCACTTCTCCAGCCATTACAGCAGTGTGTGGGGTAGTAATAGTTTACCTTTAAATATTATTAGAATTGAAGCGATTCAGTGCTTATCAATAGCATGTCCAGTGGAGCACAATATGGGTGACATATCAAAACTGGTACATGAAATAAATCTATTTGAACCTCTCATTTCTCAAAAGCCTTTTGAATAATAAAAAAGAGCAACCTGATTTACTGTTATGGGCAACTGCTGTTCATTTCCTTTTGCACTAGTTTTGATAAATCACTCTCCATGATCTGAAGATAAACATGAAACTGAAGAATTTAGAAATTTTCTCCATTATATCACCAAGCTTAGATTTCCATGAATACCTGTTGTCCCAGATCAAGAGGGTTCAGTGCTTGCGATACAATTGACAGCTGTCCTAAAAAATGCTGGCAAATTTACCATGGCTTACAAAAACTGTGCTCAAAAGTGGGCACTCCCAGGTGGTTTGGGGTGGTACCAAAGATCGTCAAACCCAGACTCATCCATCAGACTGCCAAATAGAGAAGTGTTATTTGTCACTTCAAGAACATGTTTTACCAACATAAATACTGTTAAGTATGCTTGTTTCCCCGATCTTTAGTTAGAAAAAGGACCACTGGGCTAATTCACCCATCCATTGCTAACAGTCCCACTGCAGAGTGAAGGCCCTGTGCTAGTACATATCACTCATGAGGAAGTGGGCTAGAGCCAAATGTTTCAAATATAGTGAGGTTGTGTTCACATTTGCATCCTTGTCTCCATTCTTCTGGTCCGCCACAGGACCAGAGGAATATAAAGACAGTATCTAATGACAGACAACAATGGATCTCAAAGCACCTAATGGACTATAATGGGTTCTGTCATTATTGTCCTGACACCACTGGATGAAATAGTTGGGTTTCCAGGACTTTTTCGACTCTGATAGTCTAGGCAGCGGATGTACACCCAGCGCAGATGTGAATGTAGCCTAACTTAGCAAACTAAAACATCATAAAAATACATAGATGTAACCATTAATATACAAACTTTGTTAATAAAGTGTATTACAATGCAGAAAGTACAACCCCTTCAGACCTCTGTGTTACACGGATATATAATTCCTAGGTTGTACCTCACATATACTTTATACTTCCTGGGAATGCCCTATATTTACAGCAGGATGAGACATTTACAAGACATTGAGTTTGCAGGCCTGTCACTGTATTAATACAATGGTTAATCCAGCTTTTTTTCACATTCCAACATGCTTACACATCTCTACAGTGAAATATTGTAGAATGCACAACTAAAGTATCATTTGTTCATCAAGGATTGTTTATAAAGTTATTGCAAAATCCATTTTTTACATATTTGCAGATCTCTAGAGTTGACTTGTTTTATGCAAATTTGTTGGTAGGTCAAAGGTTACTAACCAAACCAACACAACCATCAGGACAGTGCACCAGTATACAGTCGTGAGAACACAAACGCCACACAGCAGAAAACGAAGAGGAATTTTCTTCATTTTCTGCCGCCGGCATTTTCGCCGTGGTCTAGCCGTGACGGGATGTCAATGCAGTGCATCAGCATCCCTGATTAAGGCGGAATGAATGGGCCTAATCAGGAGGGCGTCTCGAGCCGTGGACACCGCGGGTGGAATCCACAGCAAGATCGAGCAGGACGGTTCTTTGTTCCGCGCCCTGCTGCAATCTTTGCCTCCTATTGAAAACAATAGGAGGCGGATTCCAGGAGGAATCTGCTCTGGATTCGGGGGGCAAATCCGCCCCCAAATCCGCGGCAAATTCTTCCATGTGAACACACCCTTACATTCTATGGTTTTACATATTGGATGAACAACTACACACAACAGATTTCACCTTTCATTATTTATTTAACATAAATGAAGAAAAAAATGGAACCACCATGTATGGAAAAATTAAATGTGCCTCATAAATCAATAGCAGCAATAACTTGAAGTAATAGTTTTCTGTATAATCTTATCAGTCTCTGACATCATTCTGGAGGAATTTTGGCCCAGTCTTGTTTACAAAGATGCTTCAGTTCATTGAGATTTGTGGGCTTTTGTTTATACATAGCCTTTTTATGGTCCTGCTACAGCACTTCATTTGAGACAAGGACTGAACTTTGAGCCATTGCAACACCTTGATCCTTTTTGTTTTTAGCCATTCTATTGTAGATTTTCAGATATGCTTGGAATGATTTTCTTGTTGCATGATCCCGTTTCAGACAAGTTTTAGCTGTTGGATAGATGGCCTCACATTTGACTCTAGAATACTATGGTATAGAAAGGAGTTTATGTTTGACTCAATGACTGCAAGCTACGTCGGTCACGTGGCTGCAAAACAAGCCCAAATCATCACCATGCTTGACAGTTTCTATGAGATACTTGTGCTAATATGCTGTATTTGGTTTTCCCCAAACATGGTGTTGTGTTGCGTTATGATGCCTCCTAGTACAGTCCAGTCCTCCTGGTCCATTGTTGTCTTCCAGCGGAAGACCCCTCCGCACTACCTGTGATGTTCCAGGGTCTCTTCCTAAGGCTGCTGATTGGCCTCAGTGGTCACATGACCGCTGAGGCCAATCAGTGGTTTCAGCGTAAGAAATCCGGGACGTCATAGCTGACGAGCAATTTCACTTTTAGAAGACACAAGAGCAGCTGAGGCATGTAGAATGTAGCTCTTAGGGGTTTTTTTTTTTTCCAATATCTGTGTGTATTGCAAGGTCTATTGCAATTCTTGTGGTGAATTTGCTCCTGGGAAGATTGTCAGTGTTTTCAATTTGTGAAAAATCTTTCTCACTGTAGAATGACGGACTTCAAATTGTTTTCAGATGACCTTATAAACTTTACCAGATTTATGGGCAGCAACAATTGCTTCTCTAAGATCTTTACTGATGTCTTTCTTCCTTGGCATTATTAACATACACCTAGATGTTCCAGGCCAGCAAACTGCTAAAACATATGCTATTATAGAGGTGGTCACACTTGCCAGTGATCATTTAATCATGGGCATTTGATTAGCAGCACCTGGCTGCTACTTACCCTCTATATTCCAAAGATCGCTGTATAGGCAAACTAAATTTTTCACATACTGCTTCTGCATTTAGGTCTAATTTTGTTAAAGATATATTCATACTTGAAAGCACTGACTGGCTAAATGGGACTTAAAAGGGTTGTCCCATTAAAGACACTTATGCACACAGAATAGTCCCCCATGCCGCCTCTTGTGTGACAGGCTATCCATTCACTTCTATGGGCCTTACAGGACTGTACTCTCCAGCAGCCCTTTAGCATTGAATGAAGCATCAGTGCTTTCACATGGAGGTGGCATGGGAAACTTTCAGTACCCCATTCTCCTCATCGCTAGCAGAGCTGGCAGTCAGACCCCACAGCGATGTAACACTTGTACCCTATCCTGTACATAAGTGTCTTTAATGGGACAAACCCTTTAATCATTACAGTCGGTCTATTCTATAAGCAATGAGTGTCTCCTTTTTGTGCAGGGGAAGCTATGGGGCACTATGTCTGTCTCTGCAATGTGGGCATTGTGGCTAGCTACAAAATTGTACACTACATTACTACATGACACAATGCAGAGTTCTACGAAAAGATGTTATTTCATATGAAATACAAGTACTGCATTTACCGTAACAGACATTTCAGGAGAAGTTAAATTTCCTCTTTAAGTCTTTATCCATGGTGTCTGTGTAAATGCAGAGGCATAGTTTAAAGCTCCTGGGCCCCAGTGCAAAATCTGTATTGGGGCCCCCCCACTAATCATGTGCTATGCATGATACTGGTGTCGTCCTATGTTGCAGAGAGGATGTTGGATCCCCTGAGGCTCCAGGGCCCACTAGTAATTGCTACCACTGCACCCAATATGGCTTTTCCCCTGTGTAAATGCATTGTGCATTTCAAACTACCAATCTGGATTTTCAGGTAGTCACTAGTAGATAGGTAGCATACACCTCAAGGCTATTTTTCATGTTATCATTATTGAATGATCTTAAAGGAAATGTGTGATAAAAAAATTACCTCCTGTTTAATCAAGTTTTTATGATAAAGATATTTTTAAAACATTTTTGATGTTTTTTTTCAATTTGCATGTCATAATCTATGTTCTGAAAAGATTCTCAAATCTTGTAGTTTTCACTCTGGCCACTAAGCTTAAGGCCTTATTCACACAAACATGATAAATGGCCATTGTATGTCCATTTTCAAAAGACATTGGAGCTGATATAGCCTGCTTTGTGTGCCAGTTTTCACAATTTCACAATATCTGTAGACCATGGCTGGCTTTTGTGCATATAGTATGATTTTTCCTATTTTGTACCCCACTTACCTCTTTTAAAAAAAAATCGGATGAAACAGTACGGGACTATAGGCGGACCAGGGCCTCGGCCTATCAGAAAACTGGTGTGAGTGTTACCAAAAATCTATGTCAGTGCCTGAATTATGTAGATTTAATTTCTGGCATATGGCGCCTCCCATGGTGCACAAGAATTATTAACGCTGTAGCCTGTTAATAAGTTTAGCTCATCTTGTGCCAATGCACAAAAATTATTAAGACCACAGCACAAAGTGCCACTTTTAACAATCCATCAAAAATTGGACATGTCCTATTTTTGTCTGTTTTCATGGATCCCTGATGGTCACAATTCCTATCCTTCCTTTTGCTGCACAAGTCACATAGCAAGCCCACAACACTCTCCCACAGAAGTCAATGAATATCTCCAGTATACAGGGTCCTAAGGTCCATGTAGTTGCAGTAAAACATATCTCTGAATGCTGTTAGCAGCTCAGGCAGGATGGCGGCCCAACCCCTTCAATAATCATATACAGAAAACAAAATTTAAAAAAAAAAAAACCTTGCAATTAGGAAGTAAAACAAGATTAGAAAAAAAAAGTCGATATCTGTTTTTAATTTTTTTTGTATTAGAAAATATATGGTGATATATTCACTTTGATGAAAATCACTCTACATAAATGAGTAAAGTGATCATTCATATGGCTTTTTAATGCCAAAACAAGTAGTGTGTTTTCAAGATAATTGTATCAGTCTTAAAGGGACAGTATAAGATTACAGATACATATGTGTTAAACTATGATACATTGGTAATAGAGAATACACATGTAGCCCAGTCTGAATTTGAGTGGATCAATCATTACAAATGTTCATGGGTAGAAAGGTCATCCAATAAGAAATCCTATGACTACCAAGCTTTCCATTTCCAAGGAACCTCTATCAGCTAATGTAGACTGCCTGGTGCTGATAAGTTATTACATACATGTTACACTATATTCTGTTATAGGTCTCCATTTACAGTGTAGAGAAAAGATGGTCAATAAGACTAAACCTAACATTAGATAGTACTGACGTAGATTCCACATCTAAATAAACATTGTATAAAAAAAAAAAATGACGCACACAAGACATAATAATTGGCGTGTCTAGAACAAGTATGGATTAACAATTCCAGCAAAAAGATTACATTCCTTCTATTCTATATAGCAGTCATATTCAGTTATGTAGACAAGAATATAGTTTACTATATACATGTGTAAAGTAATTAATTCAATTATTAAATTATATATAGTTCAACAGTATCCAGTGCAGTGTGATATGATACACACAAGTTATACCAATTATAAACATATTCACTGCAATGTGGATCCATACAAACAGATGAAAGTCTATTAAATTAGTGTGTTCAATGGAGTGCTACACCATACACACATATGGCATCTAATGGAATACCAAATACTATACACAAATATAAATCTATTATTATATTAATATATATTGCATTGTTATACAGTACACATAAAATAAACCTCTTTGTATTATATAACCCTACTATGGTATTAATAACCTGATATACAGACATAGTATTATAGCGTCATACAATATAGAATGTAAACCTGTTATACAAGCACCTAGTGAGCTATTACTTCATATACATGAATATAAACCTGATATACAGTGATACTTTCCAGGGTATTACTACTTTATATAGAATATAAACTTGTTATAACAGTATCATCTAGTGAGCTCCTGTATAACTTCATACACGCAAATAATAAACAGATATAATTGTATTCAGGACATTAGTACTTCTTATAGAATACTACTCAGTGCATTATTACTTCATATACATAATTATAAATCATTGCCTTAGCAGGAAACCTTCATCATAATACCCAGCACATTTTAACTATAAATACAAACCTGATCTAATAGTATCCAGTATGTTACTTTTATATAAATAAATATAAAACTTATAGTATCCAGTGTGCTATTACTTCATACATAGAAGTATATTATAGTATTCAGAAATATAATATTTTAGTATTTAGTGTGTTACCTCTTCATGCACACAAATATAACTCTGATGCAAGAGTATATTAGTATGCTACATCATTATATAGACAAACATAAAACTATTATAATACCACACAGTGTGCTGTTACGTCATACATACACATACAAATCTCATATAGTAGTATTCAGTGTATTTCTTCTTTATACACACAAATATAATTCTTTATATAACGGTATCCAGTGTGCTGTTATTTCATACATAGAAGTATAAACTTGATATAATAATATCATTTCATTGTAAATACAAATTTAAACATGTTATAATAGTATCTGGTGTGTTCTTGCTTAATAGACAGAAGTATAAATCTGGTAAAGTAGCATTTAGTGTGGTACTTCTTCATACAAACATATAATCCAGATATAATAGTATTCAGTGTGCTGCTATTTCATACATAGAAGTATAAACCTGATATAATACTATTCAAAGTGTTACTTTTGTATACACACAAATACAGTATAAACCTGATAAAATAGAATCCAGTGCACTGTTACATCAATCACAAAGAAAAACCTGTATCAACTGCAGTATCATACCGCACACTAATATTGCCAAATGTATTTGTACACTATCAACATAAATATAAAACTGTATAAAGTGCCTTGTTACTCCACACATTAGTATAATAAAAACCTATAAACTGTTATGCAAAATACATAAATAAGAACAGCCCATAAAAGTTTCTTAACTAATGTTATGTCATATATATACACAAGTGTAAATACCATTCACAAACATATACATGTATTATAAAAGTATCTAAATATTAACCTGTTATAATAATAGTTGTGTGTTTGTTTTACACACACACTCTTTAATGATTTTACTGGTACAATATTTTTTGGTTAAATATTATGATACAAGTTATAATAATTAACAGTCCAATGTAACACCAAACACACAGATATAAAACTTTTGTTTTTGGATGCCATGCACACATTGTACCTTCCATTTCTATTTTACTCATGATGCACAGTCTCCCACAACAGTATACAGTTCAATGCTACACCATACACATAAACCTACACGTAAACCTTGCATTACAGCACATATTATAATTCCAAACGAACATGAAAAATTATTATATTATCGACTTCAGTGTTAAACACAAATATAAACCAGCTTTAATAATATCCATTGTAGTATTATATATCATACCAACAAATAATAACGTAATAAGTAATGATATGCTATATACAAACGTGAAGTTGTGACAATAGTATCCAGGGAAGTGTTATACTATAACATAACACATCTATATAATCCATATAAAAGTGTCTAATACAGTGTTATATTCACACAAATACAGGCATGTTAAACGATCTAGAGTAGTGTTGAAACCTAATATGTTTCAAGACAATGTTAGATCATCCACACATATCTAAGACAATTACATATATACAGAATCTACTGCACTATATAAACAAATAGAAAGCATGTTAAACAATCTAGTGTAGTGCTATATCAAAACCTATTATAATATACAAGTGTTAACCCTATTACACAACCTAGTGTAGTGCTATATCAAACCCTACTGAAATATACACATATGTTAAACAATCTAGTGTAGTGTTATATTAAATTTATGTAATAAAATATGTTACACTGCAGTGTGATGCTATTCACACATATCTAATTATATTACAATCTACTACAATATTATACCCTCCACACAAACATAAACCTGTCATAATATATCCTATTGCAATGTTTACCACATACAGAACTATAAATCTGTTATTATGTATCTAATGCAATGTTATACTATCTACAAATGTAAACATGATATTATAGTATACTGTCTACAAATGTAAACATGATATTATAGTATACTGTCTACAAATGTAAACCCGTTATAACATCTACATTGAAGAAGGCATGGCCTGTTATGTTGTATGATACACAGCTGTATCTATTTCCAAATACATAACCCCAGTGCCACCTTCTGCAACAAGATCCTATTAACATCTTTTGGGATCAGCTATAAAATCCTCTCTGCGTTCTCACCCCTGATCAGCCCTGTGTCATTAATGTAATTCTCACACTGGTACTCCAATACTCCTTTCATTGTGACTAGGTTTCCATTCATTGCATGAAAAAAATGTATTCAACATCATATACTCTGTGTATTGCTAATGTAGAAATCGGGTCTATACACAATATCATTATCATCATTATTATAATTTTTGTCCAGAGTTGTGATTTTATTTGCTGGGATCATAATGGGTATTATCAGTCATTGTAATATAATATCAGTTAATACAGCACTTGATGCTTTGTATCATTAGCTTTTCATACTTTGATGTTATGTGTGCAGTTATTTTTGTAGCATTGTTATTTTTACCATATAATTTGATCTGCAGCGACTACTGATGTTGATATCTGTTGTCGCTGGAGACATTATGTTTTATCAGTGACTAATATCTGATTATTAAGTACCATTTACATTAATCCTGTGTAATTCATGTGTCCTATGACTGCAGACCAGAAGCTAACAATCGGAAAGCAGAAATCAGCTTGCCAGGTCCCGGACAGTTATAGCTGGCAGTGTGGATAATGTTTGCGCGTTTTTTCCATGAGCCCCTGGGGCCCCTGGTGAGAGCGGCACCTGCAGCTGTCACTTCTACTGGTGACCAGAGCTGAACTCACAGTACATCGCAGCCTTTGTTCCAAACTGAAAACTTTCTATTGTGGCGGATGCTGAGATTATATGACCTGTCCATTATTACTAATGTATCTAGAACTGCCAGACTTCTATACGATCAGATGTCTGTAGACGGATTTCAGCTCTGGATCCACAGACACATGAAGATCATATTTTATTATATGGGTGTTAGAAGGATTTGGGATTGTGTATTGCTCATGTAAATTGTTCCAAGTAATGAAGAAGATATAGTACATGCCTGCCAGCCTTCTCCTGTCCTAAGTGGATTAAGGGTTACAATTAGATCATAAATTACTTGCGACAATCGAGCTATGTCGGCCGAGAAATCTGCCAAGCAAGTTACACACGCTATGTACTTGAGACTATACATTAAAAAAAATCGCATCATATCGCAGGTGGTAAATAATCGCAGGTGTAGAAGATTTGGAGTCTACATTATGCTTCACCCGGTAATGCCAGCTCCAAGATAAATATATATGTGAGTATGTGTGGTTGTGTGTATAAGATTATATATACGTATATATATATATATATATATATATATATATATATATATATAACACACAAATCAGAAGGCCCATAATATACCCTCAATGATAACAGGACCGGAAGCCACTGAAAAGTGTAGTAATAACAGTGGAGATTTATGGCTGCAAGAGATGACCCCTGCAGACACCTTACAAGGATTAACACTGTCTCTACTGGACCACACAGCTTGTAGACGTAGGTAGCTGAGGGGTTAATATAAGAAATAAATGTACATGATGGAGTGACTCTATATATTATGGATGGCCCTAGTGAATGATGGCTGAGAGCAGGGGCCTGTAAATATACTACTGTACAATATGCTGTTTGCTATCCATGGGTGGTAATCCAAGGCTACAGTCTGGTTCCTGTTAAATTATTGAAAATCTCAGAGTAAATTTTACCAGCATTTCCTTCCTGGAGCATTCATAAATCGTCCAAGGGGCTTCTGGGTGACAGGTGTGCCCTATCCCACAACCATGTACATACAATACTAACCCCAAACCAGCACTTCTCTGCCTTACATCCCAAGGGGAGCCCAGACTCACAGCTGCAGCTCAGCCAAAGACCTGCTTCTGTGTTCACTGATAGACACTGAAATACATATATATAATATATAATAAAATAGCAGAAAAACAGCATAGCTGGTTGAATTATAATTGTAGCGTTTGATTAGATATATATCTATACGTTATAACTTACATATATATATATATATATATATATATATATAACGTATAGACATCTAATTGTCACAAGTATCTATCCCTTGAGCTATACTATGTCTAACTATATATTATCTATCTATATATTATTTATCTATCTATCAAATCTGTCCCATTCATAGCTATACATCTCAAATCTCATGTATATCTAATCTACTCATATCTATTTATCTCATTGCTATATATCAAAATATTCTATTTAGCTCTTTGTCTAAGGAATTCCTTGAATTATTAGTAAGTACTTCTGTCTGTTTCCCTGAGCCGGCATATATTTGAAATATATATCTACTTGTCTAATATCTAACTAAACTATATATTATCTATATATCTAATTTTTAACTCTGTTATCTTTTTGTCTATCACCTATTTATCTACCTCATTAATATCTATCTAATAGAGATTACACAGTGTACACACTTGTGCTTGTATATAATAATCTATTTCTATCCATTTAAATGTTTAGGTACGAACATAGAAACTATAGAAGATAAAAGTTAGAGACATAAATGATTTCTATACCACACATCTGGAATTTAAAATGCAATATTTACTTCTATCTTCGTTTACCACCTTATTCATATATTTCTAGCAGGACTGCTTGTGTATGTGCTGTATATGTAGCATACACACATATATCTCAGTGCACACAGACGTATAGGAGGAAGTTTATGGCTGGAGCCGTGCTCTCCCGGAGTTCTCAGCTCTCCTGGCATGTCAGCCGCAGCAGCTGCCGGGATATCTTTCAATACTGCAGCTGTTATACCAAGTATTGTAAACACATCTCTAATAACCAGAAAATGTACAGGAGAGCAGACATATAGCAGAGGGAACCAACTTATATATCCATCACATTGTCTCAGCAAACTTAGTTATATCACACAAAAGGAATCCTACAAAGATAATGTCACTTTGTTCCGTATTTACTTATTCTTGTCTGTTCCCATTTTCTTTGTGACAAAATTTGTTATATTCTTGACAGTATTTCCCATTAATTGCCCTATAATTTTATCTGACACTTTGCTCCATTGGCTCCTATAAAGAAACTTCTACACTATTGAAGGTTGCTCTGCTTCTTGTATGCTGCATTTGCCACTCGGAAAGCTAGAGGCTTTTCTGCCTTGTTCTTAACTAGTTCCCACATAAACAGTTTTCTGTGCAGTCCAAGAATTGTTCACTTCTAATATAAACAAGAGCCAGATCTTTATATAAATATCATCCCTCCCGCAGCTGTCTACAGACACACAACTCTCCAATACTCCACGGGTGCTGCAGGGTTACCCTCATCCTACACCATAGTCACAGCCCCAGAGACCCCTCATTGTACCCCTATGAGAAACTGATCAATCATAGACGTCTGGAATAATAACTGTATAATTATTGTTTAATAGTAATAATAATAATCGTTATTTATTAAAACAAATATTTATAATCCTGTTAAGTAGTTCACAAAATAACCCCATATGTCTGTCAATCAGGCCATTTCAACAGAGATAGCTGGTAGATAGATGGATAATTGGAAAGAGATATAGATGCAGAAACATATGTGAATATTAGATAGATAGATAGATAGATACAAATTACAGAATACAACTAGACGTAACAGAAACACGTGTGCATATGTTCTATGAATTGATATACTTTAACTAATAAGCTATGCATCTAGTTAGAACACGTGTCCATATGTTCTTGATAGTTCTATAGTAAGTATACAATCTCAATGCACGATTATATATGATGAATATATACATGTACAGTGCTGTATATGACACACACAGGATCTCTACGTTATTTCATACATAGGAACACGTGTGTCTATGGTCTTTACAGTGTGTATAGAAAGATGTAGTGACTTACATGGCAGTGCTGCAGATCCCCTGGTGTAATCCCTGCTGATCAGAGTCCTGTGCTGACAGAGCAGACTTGTTGGGGGTAGTTAAGTCCTCCCCTGCTTCCCCGGGCTCCCTGGTCCTGGCTGAGCTTGTATCTCACATGCAGAGCAGAGATTCCAGGCGACTAGCTCCCATTCACTTGTGCCATTCACTTTATTGCAGGCAGCGGGCGCCCCCAGCCTCAGCCAATGAGCCCTACACACTGAGCCGGCCCCTCTCCAGATGCTCAACCCAGAGCAGTATCTCTGGGTCCAGCTGTGCTCTGCCGGGTGACACCTACTCTCTGTTACTGACCAATCACAACAGACAACATTCTCATTGACAGGACTGTCCTAGTTGTCACAATCCTAATGTAAAGTCAGCTGAACAAGAGCATGGACATTCAAATCAGTGGTGGCCTGTCTACAATGAGTCAGACAGGTTACAAATATGTTATCCAGCCTGCAGAGCAGCTATGAGGCTTATACAGATACATGGAAGGATTTTATAAACCTACCCTTTCACCGCACTGGAAGCCATGGCTGAAGTATGAAGATTGTTACCAGTTTCTGGAGTTCAAAATATAAGACCTTTTTATTCATTTATTATCTAAAACCAACCTCAAACAGCAACAGCTAAAGCAAAATAACAAAATAACTAAATAAATATGGCTCTATAAAAGGTTGTAATCATTACAATACATTGTAGAATAACATATCTAACATATTATTTATGTGCTGGATTCCTAAACATCTATGGGGTTTCTGGGACTGAATAGTTCATTATCAGATCAGTGGTGTCAGATCTCCACCAATCAGATGTTGTTGACCTATCCTAAGGACAGAACATTAATAATTGCATTAAAAAACCCTTTAAAATGATCATATTCCCTGGCGCACAGCATATTATGTTTTTTAGTATTTACAGAGAAGGATGTACTTGTGAAATCAGTTTTATAATATAGTAGATGTTAGACAGAAATTTATGTACCTAATGAAGAGGGATGTCAATCAACCATAAATGGGCTGAACAGCCTGACTATTCAAAAGACTCCATGCCTCCATGTGGCAGCGTCACTTTTTAAGTTGTTTTTTTAGGTAATGCTTTAATGAAACATCTGTATCAACACACTCTTAAAAATAAAAAAGTACCAGCCCTATAATGCAGTAGTGGCAATTTAGGGGAACAGAGGGGGTTCATATTTCCTGAAATGTTCCCTTTAACCACCTCAATTCTGTGCCAATTTCTGTTTTTCAAGTTTTTTCATATATGTGGTTTTGAGGGCTATAACAATTTTTTTGATTGGGGTTATTCAACTAATTTTTGCATATTTTTTATCAGTGACACATAGGGCTTTATTTTTATGTTATTTTATTTTTGCATGTTTTTTTTATTTTTTTTATATCCGGGAAAATATAAACAAAAGAGGAGTTAAAGTGTGTCTGTTTGATATGTTTTAATAACACAGTTGTAGAAAAAAAAAATTAGAAAATTGTTTTCCCTCTCTGCTACAGTAATTTTTATTTTGTATTGTGTCATCAGGGTTGGGGCTAAAACCTGTGATGTGGGCATGGTATTTCCATATATATATATTTTTTTAATGATTTTACTTTAATTTCTATTTTGTACTTTTCTATTTATTTATTTCTTTATATTGTGTCCCCATAAGGTCATAAGAGACCTTTGGGGGCATTTTAACAGTAATATTTTGGTGGGGGGGCTGATATACTCTGTAACTGGGGCTGATACAAATAGCCCCAGTTACAGGAGGAGTGCAGCCTTCTGCCCATAACTTCTGAGCTGATCTGGGTCCTCTGGGTCTGCCCGGACGTATATAGTCAATGGACGGTCCAGAACCGGTTAGTATTGATTTGGGACATAAGTGTTTGGCTTAATAGAAAAATCATATCTTATGTAGTGATAGTAGTCACAGGTACCTCATATGACCTACTTTCAGCATCATACTGGGATTTCTTGGGCCCACCAGAGTAAATTATTCTTATGACCCACCCTCCAGCTATACAGGACATGTATGTACATTTTTAAATTTCAATATAATCATTGTTAGCAATTAGCTTTAGGTAAACCTCTTGGGACTACGAATGAGCAAATTTTTCAAAAATTAATTTTTTTGGGTTTGTCAGTTCAGACAAAAAGTCCTGTTTGGGTCCATACCAGTTTGCTACAGGCCAAAAGTGGAAATTGCCTTATAAAGTTGTGTATGACACTATAAGGGCTCATAGGATTCTAACATCTTTATAAATGTTTAACCCAAACACAGACATAGTAATGTTAAAGTGACAGCAACAGATATGACTTTGGGTAAATGGATGATATCTGGTGGTAAAAACAAAAAAAACTGTTTACAAACACATTGCACTGTAGGACTTTTTTTTTAACAATTTTGTAGAGGACCTTTCACCACCTCCGACACTTTGCATCCTTCAATAAGCTCCACACAACTGATTTTGGCACAGGTTGGATTTTTTTCTCAAACCCCCACCATTCCTGAGCAATCAATGCTTTTTGTTTCAGCATCCAACAGGCTATGTTCTCTCTTGTCAGGTGGGTGATCCTGGGTTTGGGCACAAAGAAACTAACAGAAATTATTGCTTAGGAACAGCGGGGGCTAGAGAAAAATTGCAACTACACCAAAATCAGTAGAGCATCACCTACTGAAAGATGCAAAGAGTTGGAGGTGAAAAATCAACAACCCAATTGTAGAGGTACTATTGGATTGTATATAAATTAACTATGGTTAATTTTGTGTCTGTCAAGGAATAAAGGCCAAATTACACCAGATATATACAAAAACAGTGCTGCATGGTATGAGTAAATTGTCTATCCTTGGTCTTGGACGCAGTACAGATTGTAATTGAAGGGTTTGACGCTGAGAATTGTGATTATGATTGATTGGTGCAGCTGCTGCAATACAAAAAGTAGCACAGTCACTGACACACACATCCTGTACTGCTGGTCTAACAGTGTGAGAGATAGATACAATGTGGAAAGGGGGACATTTATTAAGACTGGCATTTCCTCTGCCAGTCTTTGACTGACATAGATTTCAGGTATAACTCATACCAGTGCCAGGGCATTTTTGCCTTGGCCCACGATGGTGTCCGCCCTGCTCTGCCCACTTTTCTAAAAAAGTGGCAAGCAGGTTGGAAAATGGAAAAAGTGGCACATTTTTTGGTGCATTTCTCGTGGCAATGGCTGTATGTCCACATTTGTGCCATAAAGCTGATGTGCCTTTTTATAGTAAATTCCCCTCAGCTACTGCAGTCTCCTACCTCTATCAATTATCCTTCAGCAGTCCCACCTCTAACTCCTAAGTTGTCTACCTCACTGCAATTCCCCACAATATATTTTCTGTTTATCTCACTGTATTTCCTATTTCCGTCAATCCGACTGCCTGAGATACTGTAATGGGCAGCGGATTGCGGACCCACTGTGGCACCTAACCAGTTTGGTTTCAGGCCAATCCGCAGCAGGAGATCGGTGTTGGAGATTAGGAGAGTCCAGCAATGCACTGGGTTTCAGGAGGTTTTTATTAGGGGTCTGGGCTTAGTAGTGCATCAGTAACATGGTTCTTCTGACTTGTTGAGAGTCCCAAGTGGCAGTGCCCTGGGAACTCATGACAACTGTGTGAGGCGGTTAGTGGGTGAGCTGGTCATGCCAAGTGGAAGGGCCTTCTAGAAAATTCTGTATACACCCCTGATAAGAAGTCTTAACTTGATTGTACCCTGGACTTTTTTGGAATTGTTAAATGATACACAGCATGCTACACTGCTGTTCCATTTTTTGACAGAGTCTGTGACAGATACCCCTAATGGAGTCTCCAATGCATATTAAAACCTATTCTAACACAGAGGTTATAAGGCTTGGTATTGCATCTATATCTAAGCACAAAGCTCTTAGCTACAAGGCCCAAACTATTTGTATTCAAAGTACAACACAAACAAATAGTCTGACACACGCAGTGAATGTTGTGGTTTATTTAAAGCATCCTGGAATATTTAAGAAAATGTATTCTTTGCTATTCTCAGAAAATTTAAATTGTGGTTCTGGTTAAAGGATACATACATATGTTGTTTTGTGTTCAAAGGCTTGAGGAACCAGACAGACAGAGAGCTAATGATTTTATCATTGTCACAATATATACGTTTTCTGCTGCATTCTATATATGTAAATGTAAGAACACATTTACAGTCTATAATATAATCTTATGGTCTAATGTGTGAGCACCACTGTTCCTAAAGATGCAACATGTGAAATTCACTTTTTTCCTGTGCTGAACTCTGCTTTCTTCAGCAGGAATTTACTTCATACCCGGTGCCAGAAAGGCATGGGAGCAGGTAAGTGCTGCTGGTCCATGGTCTCCCATCATGCTAAGGTTATAACGCTGCTGCCACTCATTGGTTGCAATAGTCATTTGCCATACAAACATGTATAGAAGATGACAATATAGAAGATGACAGTATGAAAAAGAAAATGCCCAGACTGTTAAAAATGTAGATAGAGAAATAGATCAGGGACATAGCTATAAGGGGTGCAGTGGTAGCAGTCGCTACTGATCCCTGAGGGGACCGCAAAGGTCCCTCTGCTACATAAAATATACAAATATTCTGAATGGCACATGATAACTAGGGGCCCCATCACAGATTTTGCACTGGGGCACAGGAGCTTCAATTTATGACTCTAGAAGATAGAACTACAAATCCTAAGATATTCTGGCTCTTATCATTGGATACTACAAGTCCCAACATGTTTAAAGGAGCTACCATGGGACATCAGAGGACATTGCAAGGGGAGTATGAGAGGTGAGAAATGCAACTCCTAGCATTTCTTTGGTCACAACTTCTCTCCCCAGAGGAAGAAACCACTCAATCCATTAACTCTTCTCTCCTGAACTATACAAAGCATACAGCACAGAAGCGCTGCCCCTCACATGTCCTGCAGCCATAACTTCTCTTCTCCACTGCTTTGCTCCACCCCTTCACAGGTACTTTAGCCACCAGTTCTCCTTTCCACCTCTTAGCCCTGCCCCCTCACTCATACACCACTTGACTATAACATCATCCCTGTTGTGCTCCCTATATCTGAGCAGTGCAGTTCGTGTTTAGGTCACATGATATGCAGTAGGGGAGCCCGATGCAGCTACACTGTTCGCCTGTGGCAGCCCTGCTAGGCCCTCAGACTCCATGGGCCCTGTAGCACCTGCTATGTCTGCTACTGTGGTAGTTGGGCCATATACAGATAGGAGTGCTGCTGCAATGTTTACATACAGCGGTAGAAGGATGCTGACATTTTCCACAATATGGTTATGCTTATAATGGGAAATGTCATGAATTTTTGTTCATGCATTAGTGAACATTATTTTTGTTATGAATGTAGATACAAGGCCACAATAAAAGCAATACCAGGAGATTGGATGATACCAAAACTAGCACACTTCTGCAAGCCAAAACAGACCCCCCAAACACCTTTACCAGAGGTCACTGATGCGAGTTGGACTTGCGCTGAACATGGAAATCTGAATTGTCACCAAAACAGATAGATGAACCAATAATAAATGCACTACTGTAGAAACCAAAACAAAATCCACTACAACTTACACAGTGATGAGGAGACAAGAGAAGTTGTACAAGCAGGGTCAAAACCAAGAGAGAGGATGTAATAGGCAGAATCAGAAGATGAAAGCAATATCCAGGAAACAAGCCAAGGGTCACAAATCCAACTGGGCGCATCAAAACAGAATCAGGACGCAAATAGAGTAACAAAGGAGCAAGCCGAAGGTCAATCAGCAAACAGGTGAAGAGCCAAACTAGGAATAAAAAACTAATTAGTTGGCACTTGTGTCAGGAGGGCAAGTTCTTATATAGGCCTCCTCCGCTGCTAACTGGACCAAGCCAGGAAGCCTCTGAAACTAAAAACTTCCCAGGTTGGCATGGTAACGTTAAAGGTGCAGAGAATCCAGACAATTTCGTAAGTGAAATAATAATAATATTAATGATAATAATAATAATAATAAAAAGTAAGAATAATAAATGATAATCATTATCATCATAATAAATATCATTTAAATATTTACATAATGGTGACCAGTGCCACAGCAAGACCACACTGAGGTTTTATGGACCTGGACTTACATCCCTAACTTATAACTCCTCCCACAAATAAGGCACACCCTCTGCTGGGCCATGAGCCTGGAGGGAAATGTACGCCAGCTTTTATGCCATTTATGCCAGATTTATGGTGTAATGATAATAAGTCTGACAAGGTCAATGGCCTGGCCCGCTGCACACCCTCATCATACTCCCTTTTTGGGAAAGTGGCGAGGGCAGTGCATAAATGAAAAATATCACACTTTTTGTGCAATAATTGCGATTTTTATGCCTTGTGTGCCAAAAAACTGGATTTATTTATATTTAGATTTTTATTTATAGATTTATTATACCTTGTATTACATTCATCAGCTACTATATATACACATTGATCCCCTCATTTAAAGATAATGTCCCAGATCTGGGCCTCTATCTTTAAATGAGGGGATCAATGTACATTTAGTAGCTCATGAATATAATTTATGTGCATAACTGGATTTGTGAATGTACACACACTGCTTGTAACTGTGGCTGCTGAGATTAGTGCTCACGGACCAAATTGTAATAATATTTTTAATGTATGTAATACATTGAAGATGCTGTGTACGCATTGTTGAAGGCTGGCTTCATATGTGGTCAGGGATAACATATGCTGCCTCATTTCTCCTGGTATATAACTGGCCTTAATCTCCCAGTAATAACAAACTTGCTGGCTCCTCCTGTCGCTCTATTGTTAGAGAGAAAGGTTAAAGGGTAATCCAAAAAGACAACACAGAATGGCATTTTGCCTATCCAGCCTTGCAAACATCTTTCAGATGCCTAATTCTTTCCACAACGTTGTTAATTTCTTAATTTTGGCTGATAAGCCTACTTTGTTCATTTTGGGAATTTGACAATGAAGTTATTTTTTTGCATTAACACTTTGCTTTCTTCAAGAATCACGTTTCTTATGTGATGAACAGAACTTAAAAAAAAACCTGAGAGTGTTGGAGGGAAATGGAATATGAAGAAGAGGAAGGATCTGGGACTGCAATGAATTGCCTATACAGGATCACAAAACAGAACTGTGCATAAAGATTGCGTGCATATAGCCCCTTTTTCAAGAAACCCCCAGCTAGTACATTAATGGATTATAATTCTTAAATAAAATGAAATATTCACCAAATAAGTATTTTTTCACTTCTGTTATACAGAGGCAGAACATCAGAAATGACTGCAGTGTTTGATAATAGACACCAATGGCACTCACTAGACCCCATTCACTATAGTTGAGTCTGCCAGGTTTCCATCAAAGTGCACATTATTTCACAACAGCTGTGTAAGGGTGCATTCACATTACATTTTTTTTAGATCCATTTAGCAGATTCATTTAACAGATGCATAACACAGATGCATCTGTGTTTTCAGATCGGTTTAATGAATGCAAAAAAAAAAAACTATTCAAAACATTTACATAGTTTTTGTTGAAAAAAAAAAATTGTCCTTTTTTTATGGACACAGAAGTGTGGTATACAAAGTTTTTTTTGTCCGACAAAAAAAATGACAGAGTTGGATCTTTCTTTTTTTCATATTGATTCTATGTACAGTAAATGTTTGCATCGGTTTTCTGCATCCACTTTTTTGCATCCATTAATCTGATCTGCTGATAATGCTTTGGCATCTATAGATATCTCTGGAAATAGAACTGATAGAAGTGACCCCCTCAGCTTCCCTGCATTACAGTACATGAGCCCTTCTCATAGAGTGGTACCAAGCAGGACACCCACTTCTATGATTCCCAAATGCTGTTACAGGGAAAGGACGGAATTGTCTTAGTGAGACAACATGATTGCATTACCATTAGCCCCACCAACTATGACTAAACCTTTCCTATTTTTGATATCAGAATAAGTTTAATTTCATATTACAATGTTTTATTGAGGTTGTCCCTTTAAACAAAGAGAATTAGAGAAGGATATAGGTGACAAGACATTGGGGATCACTGCAATAAACACAATAAAAAGACAAATATGTCTTAACTAAGCTGTGAGGCAAGTCCTTGCACAAGAAAAGCAAAAGTCCATAGACAAACAGCTGGTAGCTGCAACAATATGTATAAGTTCATCACGCAATGTTAGCCCTCATAAAGAACAGGAAGGAGGAAAGAGGGGGAATCAAGGAAACACAATTACCTAAACCTTTATACCCCAGGCTGAATGGAGCAGAGGTTGGCAGTGCATGTCTCCACCCCATTCATTTCAATAGGATTTCTGGAGATAGTGAAGTTATGTACTTTGTCTCTCTTTGACAGTCCTATTGAAATGAAGGAGCAGAGGTAAGTGTTGTCTGACCACCACTCCACTTAGATTTTGGGTGCAAAGCACCTTAGTTCTTGTGATAATGGGGGACTTGTACCCTATCTTGTGGGTGTTCTTTAATTTCAGTAGACTCACCCATCAGACTACAGAACACTATCTTCAATTGGCAATGGACTGCACGTGACCCCTCAGTACCATGACCGCAATATAAGACTATTACTCTTGAAAAAGTGGTGGTTCCCCTGTCAAAATCACCTAAGTAATACAAAGCATTCTGTGGGAGTGGGTAACAGCAAAAAAGTTTTCTCCAACTTTTTAAAAAAGTGTTTTATGTGTGTTTCTTTCTTGGCTGACAATTTCACCAATCCATTTTCAAAAGAACATTTTATCCAAGTATACATTAGCTTAAATGGAGGGGTCCAGGTTGGGTCCAGGTACAGAGGATGGCAGTGGCGGACTGAGGTTCCTTAGGACCTCCAGACAAAATGATTCTAGGGGGGCTCATCATCCAACAACCCATAGAAAATAGACCACACAACCTTATAAATATGTATGTCTTCTGCTGGATTATTATTATTATGCTAGAGTCTGGGCCTACTGGATAATACTCTGGTACTCTGGAGGGCCAGTCCAACACTGGAGGACGGTTTGAGCACCATTGCCAAGGCCAGGTAAAATAACCTTCTTCTGCCAGAGGTGCTCAGGTCATTGTCCACACTAATATGACCAAATATAGCCCAAGTGGACTTAAAGGAGGAGTAACTATTTAAGTGGGTGATTGAAAAAAGGCTTGTTCCATTGGACAGCTCCAGAGACAATGATAGATATTGGCTGAGTGTCTGGCACCTAAAACATTTGTCTAAGGGAGAAACACTTACACGGAAAATGCAGTCACACGCACCTGTCACATGGAAAATGCAGTCTAATCTGCAGACAGCATGTTATGGTGCAGGAGGAGCAGATTGACGTATAGGTCTATAGGAAAAAATTCAGTATATGTTATTTATTTTTTGAAATATCTGCTAGAGGTGGTCCTATCAGTGACTGACAGCCTTCCCTCAATGACTGCATACAGAGGACGGCCTCCTTCACTTCTCAGCATAGACTGAGTATCCATGTATAGATTTTTCCAACACAGGGCCGTGTGCATGCAGGTGGGCTTTGATCCAACAGGACAGAAGGCATATGGATGACATTCATGTACTACCTGTGCCCCCACAAGCCCATTCACTGCTCTCACAAAACAGACAGGATATAGGACCTGTCCTGAGTTTTGCTTCCGGCTCACTGCCGCATATACATACCCATGATAATACACAGGCATGTGTATGCAGCCATAGAAATGCATGGGTCAGTGTGCTAGACATGAAAAACACAGCTGGCACACTGACAAAGAACATTTACATGTGCGTGAGGCCTTACTTGTTTATAAGAGCAACAAAGAATTTGCTCTTGTTGATTTATATATGGGTATTTACAATAATTAATAAGTAATGCTGTTTTATTTAGTAAGGAGGGGCAAGTGGACTGTTTCTTGGATTGACAATACATCAAAGGTGTTTATTGGCCTCCTATATGCTTAGGATAATTGTTTCTAGTATTGTCCTTTTGTCTATATTGTCTATATTTCAGTTTTGTTTTTCTACTTTTGATCTTACGTTGCTCATGTCCCATTTCTAGGATTTAGCCTAGTTTCTTTCTTGTCTAAACTCCTGGTTCAGTCACCTCTGTGAAGTAGTTAAAGGGGTTGTTTCATGATAACAACTTCTGTTCATATGTCCCGTGAAGGCCCTTTCTTTTAACTCTATAAGCCAGAATGGAGAGACACTATGTATGATGCAACTAAATGGCCACTACATAATACTACATTTGTGCGTTGGTGCAAGGTGAATCTGGAGATGGGCATGATTTTCCCTGGGCTATCAGTTTTCCAGAGGTGCTGGGAGAAGAACTCAGGATGATTAACTGATCACCTTAGAGTCTGATTCTTAAAGGGTGCAGAATGTACGGGCACTTTAGATTCTATATCCTGGCTTGGACAGCCAACTAAAGCATATGGGTGAATTTGGTAATTTAGCAGTAACATCTAAAAAACTACCATCTTCTTAGAATCTACAAATTAAAGGGGTTTAACAGTTTGATCAAACTAAATATTTTTCACACTAAATGTTTCATGGATGAAAGAGTAATCTTCCCTAAGAGGTGGTCTTTTGGAGAGGTTTTACTGTATGTGAATGTGATGCATGCTTTCTTCTCTATATACAGGTGCATCTCAATAAATTAGAATATCTTTGAAACGTTTATTTATTTCAGTAATTAAATAAAAAAAAAGTGACCTCCTATATTTTCTAGATTCTTTACACACAGAGTGTTCTATTTCAAGTGTTTTATTTCTGTAAATGTTGATTATGGATTACAGGTAATGAAAACCCAAATCTAAGAAAATTAGAATATTGTAAAAAAGTTCAGTATTGTAAATTCAGTGTGTCACCTGCCAAGGTTTCCTAAGCCTTTAAATGGTCCCTCAGTCTGGTTCAGTAGGACACACAATTACTGAAATGAATGAACGTTTCAAATATATTCTAATTTATTGAGATACACCTGTAATTACAGCAATGTGCAAGTATGTATGTGAATAAACAAGCAGTCACCTCTAAAGCCACAAATTCCTAGATCTAGAGACCGAATTTCAAAGCAATGCATTCACATTTAGTGCTAAACTACATTAGAGTTATTTGTGAAAATTATACAACTGTTCTAAGCAACCATTAAGTTTGACATGGATTTTCGTAAAAACCATGCTTAAATTAAAAATCTAAATAAAATCAGGAATTACTCAGAAATTAACATTCATTGTATGGCTCATTTTGCATATAATTTTACATAAACTTTAGAATGCAATCTAAGTAAGTCTTGTGAACTTTACCTGCGCTACCTATTTCAACAAAGCATCACGTAGGAGCATGAAAGCAATTTTTCCCTATAATGAGAGTCAGTCAATTAGAGCATTTAATATAAAGGTGCAGACACTGGCTTTGCGTGTTTTGCAAATTACAAGTTCCATGTTTGACTGATGTGCAAAAACCAGACCCAATTAGTGATCTTGCACCTTCACTCATTCATTCATTCATTCATTCATTCAAGGAAACTGTGCTGTGGCATCTTAAGAAAATAAAATGACTCTGTATTCCGTGCCCTATGTATAATTAAACCTTTAAATTGATAAAGCTATATTCTATATTTGCAAGGACCACCACACTACTAGTAATAAAAAAGAAATATAAACATGAACACTTCCAGATCTAGTTGTAACCAATTTGATAAATTCATGTGTAACAAGTCAATAATATAATCTTTTCCTACAAGTGTGCCAGTCTTCTCTCCAATGCAGGGTACATCAAGTTCTTCAGCAGCGCATCTGCCATAGTCTTAAAACAACACTAGTATTTTTTGAATATTGCTTTCCATTGTATTTTTTTCTACTGACAATGGTGTATGAAGGCTTGTTTTTTTGCAGGATGATCTTTACTTTCTCTTGCCAACATTTTAAGATTCCATTCAAAAGTTTGGGGTCACCCAGACAATTTTGTGTTTTCCATGAAAACTCACACTTTTATTTATCAAATGAGTTACAAAATGAATCGAAAATATAGTCAAGACATTGACAAGGTTAGAAATAATGATTTTTATTTGAAATAATTTTCTCCTTCAAACTTTGCTTTCGTCAAAGAATGCTCCATTTGCAGCAATTACAGCATAGCAGACCTTTGGCATTCTAGCTGTAATCTGGAGAAATTTCACCCCATGCTTCCAGAAGCCCCTCCCACAAGTTGGATTGGCTTGATGGGCACTTTTTGCGTACCATACGGTCAAGCTGCTCCCACAACAGCTCAATAGGGTTGAGATCTGATGACTGTGCTGGCAACTCCATTACAGATAGAATACCAGCTGCCTGCTTCTTCCCTAAATAGTTCTTGCATAATTTGGAGGTGTGCTTTGGGTCATTGTCCTGTCGTAGGATGATATTGGCTCCAAATCAAGCGCTGTCCACAGGGTATGGCATGGCGTTGCAAAATGGAGTGATAGCCTTCCTTATTCAAAATCCGTTTTACCTTGTACAATTCTCCCACTTTACAAGCACCAAAGCAACCCCAGACCATCACATTACCTCCACTATGCTTGACAGATGTTCTGTTTGATCCAAACACCTCAAACTTCGATTCGTCTGTCCATAACACTTTTTTACAATCTTCCTCTGTCCAATGTCTGTGTTCTTTTGCCCATATTAATCTTTTCCTTTTATTAGCCAGTCTCAGATATGGCTTTTTCTTGGCCACTCTGCCCTGAAGGCCAGCATCCCCGAGTCGCCTCTTCACTGTAGATGTTGACACTGGCGTTTTGCGGGTACTATTTAATGAAGCTGCCAGTTGAGGACCTGTGAGGCGTTGATTTCTCAAACTAGAGACTCTAATGTATTTGTCTTGTTGCTCAGTTGTGCAGCGGGGCCTCCCACTTCTCTTTCTACTCTGGTTTGAGCCTGTTTGTGCTGTCCTCTGAAGGGAATAGTACACACCGTTGTAGGAAATTTCAGTTTCTTGGCAATTTCTCGCATGGAATAGCCTTCATTTCTAAGAACAAGAATAGACTGTCGAGTTTCACATGAAAGATCTCTTTTTCTGGCCATTTTGAGAGTTTAATCGAACCAACAAATGTAATTAGCTCAGGGTGCTATCCGTTTTTTTTCCGGATAGCACACTGACCCATTAATTTCTATTGGCCCAGGCATATGACCGTGTATTACACAGATCAGTGTACAGGACAACAGTCTAGACCGCGAAACTCAGGATAGGTCCTATTTCTGTCCAGTTTTGCGGCTGTGCTTCCGTAGCTCCTATTCATTGAATGAATGGGGCAGTGGAAGCACGGCTATTGCACGGAGGTAAGCCCTGGCACAACTAACCCAGTGGGAATCAGCTGACCCCCCTACTGATGTTCTAATGAAAAGCAGCCCGCTCCATTAGGACAGTGGGAAATGGTTAATGAATGCTAAATCATTAATTTTCTAATCACTCACAATATTATGATATGGCGAATTTGTTGCAGAAAACCACGCACTAGCCACATTGACAATCCACTTCAGATGTAAAGAATTTATTTTTCAGTTAGAGAAATTTCTGCAAAAAATTTGTTATCTTTGAATCAACTATGACTCAAATGTGGGAATATTGACTAGATCTTCTATAATTGTTAGCAATTAGCACATATTATACATATAAAAGCGACATATTTCCAAACCTTCTTGAGCTATGTTTCTATTTTGGTGAAAAACTCTGAAGAATTGTATCCATACAGCTAGTATTGGACAATGTTTTCTTATTTGCATCTACTGATAGTGACAAATGGCCTGCGGAATGAACTCGAACACCAATATCCTCCCTTGTGTTTGACTTCCAGAGTTGAACCAGTGAGGCGATGAAATGTGTTTGTGTAGAAAACACAGGTGTAGGTCATGCGTCAAATGGACAGGTATTCACCTCTTATTTAGCTCTGAGGTCTATTACCTAGCTACAGACCTAAATATGTATACAGTATAGGGAAATAATGCAGATGAAAACAAAACATCTTTAATACAAAAAAAAAAAAAAAAAACTTCTCCTTTCAGCCCAAGTTAATATGTTTCTTCATTGCCCACATTAACAAACAAATATAAGGGTACATCTTTTATGCCAAAAATTCCACAAGTATCCTGAGGCTGGAAGGGTAGGTGAAATTTTGAAGAGTGACAGTGCCAGTCATGTCTTGGCATTGTCATCTGGTAGTCTAAAAGATTCCCTAATAATTACTAATTACTTTGCTTCTTGGCTTCCACTCTTTTTATCCAGTGAAATTCCTACCCTCAACATGGGTGACTTTTAACATCCCCACTGACACCCTTGTCTCCCCAGCTGCCTCACAGTTTCTCTCAATAACCACTTCTTTTGGTCTTTCACAACTTCCCTCTTCCGCCACACATGTAGATGGCAACACCATTGATCTTGTCTTCCATCGACTCCTCACAGTTTCTAAATTTACTAACTCTTCTCTGCCACTCTCTGACCATAACCTTCTGTCTCTCACCGTCAGTGCTTTCTCTCCTTCACAGGACACACCTATTCATCATACATATAGGAATTTACATGCTATTAACACCCAGCATCTCTCAGATAATCTACAGTCCTCTCTGTCCCCCATCTCTTCAATCTCCTTTCCCAATCTGACCACCAGTCACTATAATGAAACCCTTAAGAGTGCATTGGATGAGGCTGCTCCCCCCTCCACTCGAAAAGTTAGGACGCAGGAGGCAGCAACCCTGGCACACGCCAGACACGTTTTCTTCAGCGGTGCTCTAGGTGTGCTGAACGTCTGTGGAGAAAATCACGTACACCTGCAGACTTCCTCCACTTTAAATTGATACTTAAAACTTATAGTTCTGCCCTTCACTTTGCCAAACAAGCCTATTTCACCGCTCTCATCTCTTCTCTCTCCTGTAGCCCTAAAAGGCTATTTGAAACTTTTCACTCCTTACTCACCCCCAAGGTGCAGATGCCATTCACAGACCTTAGCGCAGATGACCTGGCCACTTTTTTCCATTACAAAATTAATAAGATCCTTCAGGAAATAACTGCCCAATCCCCAGGTGGAAAGAAAAATAAATAATGAACAACTAAAACATAACTTTTAATGTTAAATGCGCATAAAAACTTGTGATAATATAATAATACAAGTGCTAAATATAAGCTTAAAAATATATAAAACTGTGTTTCTATTAAAGGTAAACAAGATCCACTCAATATATATATTATTATAGGGGGTTGTGCTCAATTAGTAGTTATTTGATTAATATTTAGGCATTTATATTTAATCAGAGATGGCAGGCTTCTTGGAGGCAGAGGTCAATCGAGATAAATGGCTTTCAGATGCTAAGGAAGCTTTTTCTGAGGAGGAGTTGTCTATTTGTAGCCATCAGACGAGTATTAATCCATGCTTTAAACATCTCACAAAAATCTATAAGGATAACCTTAAGTCCTGGTGGGAAGTGCAGACATTGGAAACATATTTAAAGAATAAAATAGTTCCAAGGGGTTTACAGATATCACTTGTGCCAGTACAACGTTTACGAATATAGTGAATTAAGTCAAAAGTGGGAACAGGAGTTAGTGGATTCATCTCTGAGACTTATGCAGTTGTTATTGGAAGGAGAAAAGACATTTTTAGTGGAGAGTACTCGTTCCTTGCAAGAAGGAATAGATAATTCAAAGAAATTTGCAGGTCATACTGAATATGAACGTAAGGAAAGTACTTTACAACAAGTTATTGAAAGGTTCTCCTCCCAATTAAAGGAGCGCAAGCATTTACAATATCTTCGAGATACACAAGACTTCAGAGAGGGACGTATTTTCTCATTTACCCAACCAACACGCATGACACCACAAGACACTGAAGCAGATATATCTTCCTCTGATCAGGAGTTATCTGATCAGGAGAGACCTTTAGTGAGAACAAGGAATCCTAATAGATCGCTTCCGATTCGAACGAATACGATACAATCTTAGCCCTAGAAATAGGGGATGAGGAAGGAGGGGGGCCCTGTCTGGCAATATAAATAACCGAGGGGGTTTTTTAGCCAGAGGAGCCCCAATATCGGATTATCTACTCAGAGAGAGGAGGGATTAGGAAATTCATCAGAAGCGTATCAGGTTGTTAATTTATCAGATCATTCTCTTACACAAAGTGAGATATCATTATTGAGCCGGGGTTTATCCTTTGTTCCTACCACAAAGTATGATTCCTTTAACTGGGTGAAAGATATTAATCTATTTATTTGTAAGCTCAAGTGGAAAAAATGTTTCATTTTACAACAACAGAGACAAGCACAGGGTTTAAATATTGTCCCTGATGATATACAGCTCCATCAAGATCTAATGTCCTTATTACAGGAACAAACGAGGCAAGTAGGAGAGGGTCTGTTTTCTAACTTAAGACCAACATCCACAAAAATGGCCCCTATAGGTGATGGAACAGTATTGGATGTCTTTCTGACAGTGGTTACAGATAAATTGAGACATTTACATCAGAGGTCTATTGACAACTTGTCTAATGAAGAGAGAACAGCGCTTATGGAATTAAGTAGAAATGAACAGATCATAGAACCCTCTGACAAAGGGGGCAATGTGGTGGTCCTCAATAGGGACCACTACATTGAAATCTGTAAAAATATCCTTAAAGATACCACTGGATATAGACAATTTAGGAATAATCCCACAGCAGAATTCTCTAATGTTTTAAGAGAAATATTACAAAAAGCTAAAACTGAACGTTTGATAACTGAAGAGGAGTATCAATTCCTCCTCCCGCAATACCCTCAGATTGCAACATTTTATTGTGTACCCAAATTGCATAAGGGTACTGATCCTCTTAAGGCGCGTCCCATAGTGTCAGGTATAGGGAGTCTAACTCAGAACGCCAGCTTGCATTGTGACCAGATTCAAGGCCATTCGTGGCTGCACTACCATCTTACGTCAGAGACACCACGGACGTTTTGCTCAAACTGGAGGGAATAGTGTGTGAGCCTGGGACATATTTGGCGAGCCTCGATGTTGAGGCTCTCTACAGTTCCATCCCACATAACAAGGGATGTGAAGCTGTAGAGGGTTTTCTCGGCACGAGGGGTATCCAGTTTGCCGGACATAACAGGTTCACTATATCCCTCCTTAGGTTTGTTCTAGAGCACAATTATTTTACATTTGATCAGAAATTCTTCCACCAGCTCAGGGGAGTTGCTATGGGGAGCCCTTGTGCGCCGACCTATGCTAATCTCTACCTGGGCTGGTGGGAGAAGTCCGTGGTGTTCTCTGAACGACTAGAGCCACGGATGGCCTCGGCAGTAATCTGGTTACAATATATCGATGATATATTGATATTATGGCAGGATACACCAGAACGGTTTAAATCATTGGTTGAAGAATTAAATCACAATGACCTCGGATTATATTTCACGTATGAAATACAAGAGTCATCAATTTCATTTTTGGATCTTCAAATTACCAAACAGTTCGATGGGAAATTACAGACAACAGTATTTAGAAAGAAGACAGCCACTAATAACCTGCTTAGATGGTCAAGCTGGCATCCAAGACCCCTATGTAGGGGCATTCTGCGAGGACAGTACTTGAGGGTTAGACGTAACTGCTCTCAAGCGGTAGAATTTAAAAGAGCGGCAGATGATTTAAGAGAATGCTTTAGATCACGAGGATATCCGGATTCCATTTTGAGGGATGCATATCATGTCGCAAGGTCAAAAAATAGGCAGACTTTATTAGTACCCAGGATTCGAGAATCAACAACTGAAACAAGAATCATTAGGACTTTTGACAATGCGCATTATGAAGTTAAACAGGTGCTTCAAACTTATTGGGGCATCCTAAAAATGGATCCAGATATTGGGGACCAGGTGGGGGATTTTCCTAAAATCATGTATAGAAAGGGTCAAAATTTATGGGACCATTTGGTACACAGCCACATGTCACCATTAACATCTAATTCAACTTGGCTTAGTACCACGTCCCTAAGGGGCACATATAGATGTGGTAGTTGCCGGGCCTGTGACCTAGTAAATACATCAAAATTCTATACGAATATACATACCGGCACCCAATTTCCCATAATGGCGAAAGCAAACTGCTGCACGAAGGGCGTAGTCTAGCTAATATCTTGTGTCTGTGGGGCACAATATATTGGGAAAACGATACGGGAATTCCGTAGACGTATGCTGGAACATATGGCAGATATTAATAGGAGAAACGATAAACCGGTAGCTGTCCATGTGAATCATCTGCCTGATGGCAATCTATCCTCGATTAAATTCCAAGTGCTTGAAGTAGTGAGACCACCAATTAGAGGAGGAAATTTTGAGGAGGAAACTATTACAGAGGGAATCAAGATGGATTTTTAAATTACAAACTATGAAACCATTTGTTCTGAATGACCAGTTATCCTTCCATTCTTTCCTCTGATGGATTGGTCTTAGTTAGAATCGGGCCTAGACTAATGTTGTATACTTGTGGTATTAATTCCCACATACCCCCCTAATTTTACATTGTCCCCTAATTTCTCTAATTCCCGTTTCCCTATTCCTAAAGGAAGAGGGAACTTGTTTTTTCTTTGTTTATTCTTTTGGTGGACTGGTCCTTGTTATTACTGTCTCGGGCTCATCCTTAATATTATGTGTGATAACTCCCACATACTCCTTGATTCCTCAATTTCCCCCATTTTGGTGGATAATTTCCTTCTCCCTATATTCCCTTTGGGATAGGGTTAGATAGTAGGTTACCAATTGCAGGATAATTCATGATAACAGGTTTTTAGTGGGTAAGGTTATATCTGGTTATTTATTGGGGGGTCTTTAGGGACAATTTGGGTCCATCTTATACATATTTACCAATTTAGGTGTTTGTATACACTGTATGGGACATTGAGATGGGGCAAACATTGGGGGGGGGGGGTCACATATATTTTCGCCATAATATGTGGGCCTCTTTCTATACAATATTATATACCCATTTTTTGGACCATAGTACTTTAGTAGGTGGGGCTTATTTATAGATTACACAGCTGGGGAGAAGCCATTTAGATGCCCCTGTGTACATAGGGACTATGAGGTTGGTGGTATCTCTATATATATTTATCTTAGACAGCTATAGCGGTACTTATGGGAATATAGGGTTAATATTGGCCATGGTATATTTACTATTTTTAGACTACAACGACACTCATGCTATATATGGTGTTGTTTCTTGGAATGGGAATAATGTTGCTTTAGATAGGAACACCATAAATGTATCATATCTGTTAGAAGATATATATATATTTCCAGCATAATATCATTTTCATCTATATGGTTGGCGCTTGCTTTGCAGATACATACTAGCTTTCTGAATGCATTTTTCTTGTAAAGATACTTACCCTGTTGAACACGGGCCGCTTCAGTCTCTTAGCAATGGGGAACGCCTGCTTCGTCCTCTTGACTCCGCCCACTGATGACGCGGACGGACAGTGATTGGACAGACCGACCCAGGGGAGAGGTGTGTCTGCCTCCCATGACACTGGGTGCTGCTGTCCAATAGCGCTCGCTTGACTGCTCAAACAACTTATATAAACTGGTCATTATGGCGGCCGCGGTTGTGGTCATACAAGTATCGGCGTGCGGAGGTGTAGCATGGTGTCACTTGCTGGTGGCCACCTACAGCCCGCTATGTAGCTCTCTAGTCAGCTAAAAACTTTCATTAGATAGCAGAAATCCCCTGATGAGCCGTATTTATTTACAGCGAAACGCGTAGGGAATTTCCTCCCTCATCTCTGTCTATCGCCCAACCCATGCTCTACATTCACTCAATGACCTAAGACTAACATCCTCTATTATCAGAACATCCCACGTTCGTATACAAGACTTCTCCCGAGTTGCACCACTTCTCTGGAATGCCCTATCCCAGACTATCAGATTAACCCCCAATTTCCACAGCTTCAAGTTTCAGACAGGCCTATCACAACTCCTAATGTAAACCCTTCTGTAGTTAGATTCCCTAAAACGTACCCTCTGTTCACATTCCCACAGAATATGATGCCGTTTCAGACTAACTTTATATGTCCAGGCACTGTCTGCACGTTAAAGAACACGACTGGTGATGGCTCATACAGCCTTATATATGTGTAATGACAGTAACTTCTATTACAAAATTGTCTGACCATTGTACAAGCAATGCTACCTCTGATGCCACCCCTGCTACCTCTTGTGTCACCCCCTCTACCTCATAGATTGTATGTTCTTGCGAGCAGGGCCCTCAGTCCCAGTGTGTGCATTGACTATTTCTTTGTAATATATCTTTTTTGTCTGTACTTGAACCCTACAAATTGTACAGTGCTGCGGAGTATGTTGACGCTATATAAATAAAATGTATTATTATTATTATTATTTCAAAGGGTTGTTCGACAAAATCTCAACAAAGAGTGGAAATGCTATATACAGTGGCTTGAAAAAGCATTCATACCCCTTGAACTTTCACATTTTGTCACCTTACAACCACAAACTTAAATGTATTTTATTGAGATTTTAAGTACTAGACCAACACAAAGTAGCACATAATTGTGTGAAAATGATACATGGTTTTCAAAATTTTAATCAAATAAAAATCTGAAAAGTGTGACATGCAAAAGTATTCAGCCTCCTGTACTCTGATACCCCTATATAAAATCCAGTGCATTCAATTGCCTTCAGAAGTCACGTAATTAGTTAATAGAGTCCAGCTGTGTGTAATTTAGTCTCAGTATAAATACATCTGTTCTGTGAAGGCCTCAGTGGTTTGTTAGAGAACACTAGTGAACAAACAGTATCATGAAGACCAAGGAACTCACTAGACAGGTCAGAGATAAAGTTGTGGAGAAGTTTAAAGCAGGGTTAGGTTATAAAAACATATCCCAAGCTTTGAGCATCCCAAGGAGCACTGTTCAACCCATCATCCAAAAATGGAAAAAGTATTCTACAACTGCAAACCTACCGAGACATGGCCATCCACCTAAACTAACAGATCGAGCAAGGAGAGCACTGGTCAGAGAAGCAGCTAAGATGCCCATGGTCACTCTGGAGGAGCTGCAGAAATCTACAGCTCAGGTGGGAAAATCTGTCCACAGGAAAACTATAAGTCGTGCACTCCGCATATCCGGCCTTTATGGAAGAGTGGCAAGAAGAAAACCATTGTTAAAAGAAAAACATTCGAAGTGCCGTTTGCAGTCTGCCACAAGCCATATAGGGGACACAGCAAACATGTGGAAGAAGGTGCTCTGGATAGAGGAGACCAAAGTTTATGGCCTAAATGCAAAGTGTTATGTGTGGCAGAATAGTAACACTGCTCATTACCCTGAACACACTATACCCACTGTGAAACATGGTGGTGGCAGCATCATGCTGGGGGAGGCTTTTCTTCAGCAGGGACAGGGAAGCTGGTCAGAGTTGATGGGAAGATGGATGGAGCTAAATACAGGGAAATCCTGGAAGAAAACCTGTTGGAGGCTGCAAAAGACTAGAGACTGGGAAGGAGATTCACCTTCCAGCAAGACAATGACCCTAAACATACAGCCAGAGCTACAGTGGAACGGTTTAGATCAAAGAATATCCATGTGTTAGAATTGGCCAGTCAAAGTTCAGACCTAAATCCCATTGAGTATTGTGGCAAGACATGAAAATTGCTGTTCACAGACGCTCTCCATCCAATCTGACTGAGCTTTAGCTATTTTGCAAAGAAGAATGGGCAAAAATCTCAGTCTCTAGATGCGCAAATCTGGTAGAGACATACCCCAAAAGACTTGCAGCTGTAATTGCAACAAAAGGTGGCTCTACAAAGTATTGATATAGAGGGGGATGAATACAATTACACATGTGGACAAAATTGTTGGTACCCCTCGTTTAATGAAAGAAAAACCCACAATGGTCACAGAAATAACTTGAATCTGACAAAAGTAATAATATATAAATATTCTATGAAAATGAACAAATGAAAGTCAGACATTACTTTTCAACCATGTGTCAACAGAATTTTTTTTAAAAAGAAAACTCATGAAACAGGCCTGGACAGAAATGATGGTTCCCTTAACCTAATATTTTGTTGCACAACCTTTTGAGGCAATCACTGCAATCAAACGATTCCTGTAACTGTCAATGAGACTTCTGCACCTCTCAACAGGTATTTTGGCCCACTCCTCATGAGCAAACTGCTCCAGTTGTCTCGGGTTTGAAGGGTGCCTTTTACAGACGGCATGTTTCAGCTCCTTCCAAAGATGCTCAATAGGATTTAGGTCAGGGCTCATAGAAGGCCACTTCAGAACAGTCCAATGTTTTCCTCTTAGCCATTCTTGGGTGTTTTTAGCTGTGTGTTTTGGGTCATTTTCCTGTTGCAAGACCCATGACCTGCGACTGAGACCAAGCTTTCTGACACTGGGCAGCACATTTCTCTCTAGAATCCCTTGATAGTCTTGAGATTTCATTGTACCCTGCACAGATTCAAGACACCCTGTGCCAGATGTAGCAAAGCAGCCCCAGAACATAACCGAGCCTCCTCCATGTTTCACAGTAGGGACAGTGTTCTTTTCAAGATATGCTTCATTTTTCAGTCTGTGAACATAGAGCTGATGTACCTTGCCAAAAATTTCGATTTTTGTCTCATCTGTCCATAGGACTTTCTCCCACAAGCTTTGTGGCTTGTCAACATGTAGTTATGTATTATTACTTTTGTCAGATTCAAGTTATTTCTGTGACCATTGTGGGTTTTTCTTTCATTAAACGAGGGGTACCAACAATTTTGTCCACGTGTGTATATGCTACAATTATGTGCTACTTTGTGTTGGTCTATGACTTAAAATCTTGATAAAATACATTTAAGTTTGTGGTTGTTAGGTGACAAAATGTGAAAAAGTTCAAGGGGTATGAATACTGTATATATAGCCAGAATCAGTTGTGTAGTGCCTATTAAATGATGTAAAGAACCTGGACTTGGAAGAGGTGGTGAAAGGTCCTCTTTAAGTGGGATACTAATATCTCACATTATGACAGAAAGATACATACACCTGGGTGACTCAGGTATGCCCCTCTCTGAGGTGAAGTAGTAGGGATAAAAAAAAAAATCCTAAAATATGGATATAAAGTATGAAGATCTTTACTGCCTTTCGGCTTAACTACTTCCTGCTCAGCGCCATACTATAATGTATTGCTGAGGATATAGTTATTGCTCAGCACTGTATTAGTTTGGCGTTGTTATGCTGCAGGGATTAGTTGCATTACACAGACAGGACCCCACACAAGCTGCCTGAGCCGGCATCTATGGAACAGATCAACCCTCAGATGCTGTGATCAATAGTGATCATGGCATCTGGGTGGTTAGGGGGCCAGATCGTCCCCCACCCCCTTTAGCCCCTTGGATCTTCTGCCTCTTGGCTGCCTTTTCCGATTGCACATAGGGAGTCTATGGGCAATATAGTGCTATACATGTTTTGGAAAAATATAAAAATCATTTAAAAAGTAATAATAAAAAGAAGTTAAAAAATAAATAATGTAAAAAAAAATAAAATAAACAAACATATTAGGTATCCTCATGTGCGTTTAAGTCCACACTATCCAAAAATAATGTTCTCTCTTATGGTGAATGTTGTAAAAAAAAAAAAAAAAATACTGTGACGTGCAAATTAAAATAGCAATTAAAGTGATCAAAAACAGTTATATAGATAGTACATAACAAAAAATGGTACCACTCAAAACAAACAACTTGCTCCACAAAAAAAAAAAAAAGAACTCACATAGCTCTATCAATAAAATAGAAAAAAAGTTAGAGATGTCAGAATACAGTGCCCCTAGGCAAGCCGTTTATTTTCAAAAAATGGCATTTTATTTAGTAAAAGTGTTAAAACATAATATAGTGGATATAAATTTAGAATTGCTGTAATCGTAAAGACCTGCTGGACAAAGTTGCCATGTCATTTTTAATGCAGAGTGAACACCGTAAAAGCAATACAAAAAAATCATGATATAATTGTAGATTTGTTTCACACGGATCCCCCAACAACATTATATCTGCGCTAAACCAAATGAAAGTACAACTCGTCACAGAAACGAATAAGCCCTCATATGGCTTTGAGTTATTAATTTTGAAAGGTGGAGAGGGAAAATCTGAACAAAGTTTAGTAGTAAAAATTTAGTAGTTTTTCTTTGACTCCTCAGGCTGAGGTCACACTATTTTTGGGTGACTGTTCGGGGACTCTGTCCCCCATTCCACTTAAAATACACAGAGAGAAAAGTTTTGCAAGTAGGACTTTTCTCTCCACCGATTTCGGGCAAAAACTCTATGGACCCCATTATAGTCTATGGGGTCCGCGGGTAACCTCTTTTTAAGCTGATGGTGTTTCTGTTTATAGGGTCTCCAAGCGTACCCAAAGAACGGAAACCAAGACACTAGTGTGAACCTAGCATCACTCTTTTTGATAATGTTTATTTATGGATCCTGTATTATGTTACCTTTCTGTATTGACTGTAAAGGTTGTAATGATGTCAAGAGCATCGCAGCGCTATTATATCTGTTGGGACCTACAATATGGTGCCTACTGCTAGATGAATGCCCTGCCGTTGTGACACCTTGACATCACAACGCAAGTGGGTGGGCTGCATCATGCCATAATTGGTTGCAATGATAGCGATTGGGTCTCCTTATTCAGGCGCTTTATCTTTCTATATACATTTATTGCGCTATAGCTTCATAAGTATCAGACTTTTAGGCCCTATAGTGGATACTATTGATTGTACCAGATTGAACTACAGTCCTTGTAACCTATCACAACCTTCTGTTTGATGTAGTGTTAGGATTGTCACATAACTACGTTCTTACACAGAGGATATTTATATTGTATGGCGGTACGTCATTTGGCTTACACCAGTTTCAGAAAGCAAAGACCATGTGTGATATGGCCCTTCATCCTCAGTCCTCTGATAAACCTCAGGTAATACGGTGGGGAAATGTGTTGGGACATTTATGGGGCATATATTGACCTTCTGGGGTCTTGAGTGTATGGCATATGAAATGGACTTTTATTTATATGACCTTTTCATTAGGTGGACTCTTGGATATAGTGAGTTCAGAGATTTTTCAACTGTAAGTGGAACATATATTCCCTGATGATATTCCATCACTTCAAACATAGAATTAAAATGAAAGTGTCTTTTTTTATGGTGGCAGGAAATGCATAACACATAATTCAGTTGCGTAGCACAGGTTATTTTTTTTTTTTGTTTATAGCAGGTTCTGTCTGTGTACAGGGCATTTGCGCCACTATAAATACCAGTGATTCCCAATTTTATAAACTACAGTGGGGCCCCTGAAAAAAAAAAAAAATTCTATTCCAAAGTAATTCCGTATAAAATGTCTACTTCAAAGATGCTGATGTATGGGCAAGTTAAAGTTATTATCCATTGCTATAGTTTGGCTTAGATATTTTTGGACTATTTTCACATTACTTCTTTATGTTTGCCATATGCACCAGAAAAGCTCCCACTGCATGTGTTAAATATATCCATAGGCCAGTTTTCACATGACAGAGGCCAAAAGAGCGTTGTTTTCAGCCAGTGTCAAACGAGGTTCCTTGGGCCCACCAGATAAAATGAGTCCCATCCTCCAAAAATCCTTAGGAAATAGACCATAGTAACTTTCAAATTTGATGTCTTCTGCTGGACCATTATTGTGTATTAGAGCCTGGGCCTACAGGAGGATCCTCTGGTACTTTGGGCCAGTCCAAAACTGCTTTCAGCCTCTTTTGTGCTGGTATATGTAAGCATAATTTTTTTTTCTTTTTTGTGTTGTTTGGAATCATGCAGCAGTCTGTGCTACTATATACAAAGGCATCCAGTAAAAATGCATATATAACTAAATTTAGGCTATATGCACATGAATGTGTGCTTTGTCAGTGTGCTAGCTGTTTTTTTTCAGTCAGCACACTGAGCTATTATTTTCTATGGCCCCATACACACACCTGTGTGTTATCATGACCTGTGTATGTGGACGTGAGCCCACAGTAAAACCTAAGACCGTTCCTATACCTGTCATTTTTGCAGCTTGGGCTCACTGAAGGAAATCAATGAGTCTGTGGAGTCACAGGCAGCACCCGGGTATCATCCATGTGCTGTCCCTGCTGTTTTATCACGGACTCGCACATGCACACGAACGTGTCTTGCCAACATTACAGCCAAGGGAATATAGGATCACTTAAAGGGGTTATCCGATTTCTAACATTGATGACCTATCCTTAGGATACCCTCATAGGTCACCGGTACCAAGACAGTGCGGTTCACGGTATTGTTTACATACCGCATGCCACGCTGCTCACTCGCTCTACAAACTGTAACAGCGAGTGTAGGTACTGCAGTGCTGTCCCACTGAAATCTATGCAGCAGCGCTGCAACTCGTTACTACAGTTTGTACTGCAAGTGAGATTCAAGGCTTGCGGTATGTAAAAAATACCGCAAACTGCGTGGTCTCTGTCGCTGGCTTGTGTCATACCCCCGCAGATCTAATATTGATGTTACAAACCAGATAAACCCTTTAAGTCCTGCTTCAAACTAGACAGGAATCCCCATTTTCAGTTGGGTGCGGACAAGCCCTGCACCATTTTGATGGCGTTTTCATAAACCCTGGACATTTTCAGGCCAGGACAAGGAATGTTATCAAAAATTTGGGCCAGTTGGCAAGCATGTATACCATGCTATATACATCTTTGCAGCGGGAGGCTATGGGCAACAACACAGTGCCAACCATTTCCAGTGAGTCTGAGGTACGACAGGAGGATTTTGGAACCTATACCTCTGCGAGACACTGCAACACAAAGTTCTACTTTGACACAGCATCTTTGAAAAGACTGAAATAGTTTGTTTCTCCTACTGCAAAAGTGACAGGTTCCTCTTAGGGAACCCATATTTAGGGCTGACGTTACTCGAGGACTCCTAGAAACTCGGATTGAGATACAAAGTGGTGTATATAGATGACAACTAATAGTAATTGCACGCCAACCAACCCTACGGTATCAAACAAGCTCTGCATTGTATACGTCACTGCCTAACCTCTGACCCTTATATATGCCAATCATCGATTCACTCAACTCACTGATTGGTAGATCGTAGTGATAGCCACTCCCCTGGTACACCCGCCCTCCCAACACTGCCAGCGTCGCTACTGCATACACTTGTCCCGCCTTTCAGAGCTAATCATTAGCTGATTGGATACAACGCCTTCTTGTCATCTGTTAACCGCCAGTGATTGGTGGAGAGCTGAGGTTTCCAGGTGTCACGGTAGGCTGCGTTACCACGTCAGTGAAGTTTACAGGGAAGACTGTAGCCGGCTTGTGGCCGGGCCTGTGCTGTGGACGTGCCGCTTGTCACTGTCTTGTATGTGTTTGTACCCAGGACTTGCTGCCAACTTACTGTCCTGGAGCTCTTGGTGATGTATTGATGTGTACTGCCCACCATAGCTGAATGTGAAGCCAACGTCACCGCCGCTGTCTAGGCCGCCATTTTGGATCCAGGGTCAATCCCACTGACAGGTAATATTCAGGAAGCTGATTGTAGTCATCATATGGGATGTAGGTAACGCCGTTACTACCACTATTGACTGCTATATACGTAGCTGTAAACTGAAGATCTGCATACAGTATATACATATGTATAGTAATCGAGTAGGTTGCTGTTCACACTTGTAAGGCTTTTATTTTCAGGTTGTCAGTATCTGTGTATTCCAAGCTCATGCTGCCAGTGGTTCCTTGGAGTTGAAGAGTCTACACTGTATGAAGTTGTGTGCGCCATTGTTTGTTCCTTAAAGGAATTGTCCACATGGGTCATCATGTCTGCACAAGATTTTCCACCACTCGAATGGCTGATGTAAAATCAATTGCATTGTATTTTCCACCCCAGACTACCTGGGGGGCTTCTAATTGGTGTGTGGGATTTGGTCCTGTCTCACTTGGACTGACTGAATTTACTGAGATTAACAAAAACTTGGTTTATCCTCCCAAATTTGGGACTGTTGGTAACTATGCATATCTACATGCTGCAACCCCCAACCCGACGCAAAACTGACTTGTGGTGCAATTATTAAATAACGGCATGTCAGTTTCTGCTGTGGCTTTTGCGCACAGATCTCATTTTTTGCAGTTTATGCGGTGATATCTGTGGCATATTCAGCGGGTTGACGCAATGAATTACGCTGCAAAAACTACTTGTTTTCTACTATGGTGGAATTCTGCCAGATTCGTTGCTGATTTTCCTTGACTCAAAGGGGTTATGCCACAAAAACTATATAGTTTCTAACTGTAGGATAGAGGAGAATTTGTTGATTGATTGGGGGTCCGACCGCTGAGACCTGCACTATTTCTGCGAAGAGGGGTGTTTACTCCCATTGGGATTGTAGCGGTGGGCACAGATATGCTCCTGTTCCATTAATTTTAATGGGAGCACCCGAATTAGCTGAAGCATGGCATTCAGCTATCTCCTGCCCTCCCATTAAAATTAATAGAGCAGAAGCTTGTCTGTGACCACCGCTACATTCTCATTAGGAATAACACACCCAGGATTGGTGGCTCTCTCAGTGGTTGGTCTCCCACTGATCAGTAGTTTATTCTTTGTCTTAATTGATTTTTGTGACTTAACTCTCTTTAAATTGAACTGATCCCATGAGGACGTATCTTTATTTTTTGTGACGCTATGACAGATAACATCTGTGGGAGTTCCACAAAACAAAGGACCAGACTAACTATTGTGGTTGCAACTAGACACTGGCTTAAACGTGGCACATCTCTGGCATAGCGTGATGCACCTTGGGCTAAAATTTTCTGACTTGCCAAACATTTGGATGTGGATTCTCAGAAAAGGGGATGTGGCTTAAAGGGATTCCGTCAGGGCGATTTGAGACACTTAACCACCCACAGGTCCTTATTGTCCAGGGGTTTAGTGTTCCAAATCGCTCTGTTATAAAGCTATCCATATCCGCAATAAAAAAATAGCAGCAGCTCTGCACTGAAACCAGAGGAGCGCACCTCTGCTTCAGTGTGCATGCGCCGTACCTCAGGCATTTGCGCAGTGAAGCCTGAGTGTACATACTCCTCTCTAGGTAAGTATAAAGGTTTATTTTTTTAATGCAGGCACGGAAGAATTTCAAACGTGGTGATTTGGGACACTAAATCCCTGGTCTATAAGGACCTGTGGTGGTTTAGTATCCCAAATCGACCTGACTGGTTTCCTTTAAATGTGCCACGATAGTGTTGCAAAATGATGGCTCAAAGTAAGCCAACTAAAAGGTGGTATAAATGTAGATTAGACTGTTTAAGGCTAAGGCCCCACGTGGCGTCCTACAGCAAAAAAAGTGCTGTGAGAGAAACCGCGGCGTGATCGCATCGCGGTTCTTCCCGCAGCGCTGGCATTTCCGTAGGTATAATTGACATGCTGCGATTTCCAAAACCATGCCGGTTATGGAAATCACCGTGTGTCCGCAGCATGTTTTTTTTTTCCGCAAAGTGGGCATGGGATTAACTACAATCCCATCCACTTTGCTCTGACTGTAAAACGCCGTGATTTTTTTTCCGCAGTGCTTCCACCGCGGGCGATTCGCGGCGTTTATGCCACATGGCGCTTTAGCCTAAAGGTGCACCAGATTTATCATCAGCCACTTTGATAAATCTGGTGTATTTTCAGACTGCCTGTCTAAGTTTACACTGTTGAACTATCACTAAACCTGAGTATGCACATGTGTCTGAACACCTTGGTTCTCATAATGTGTAGAATACATGCGTTTGGGTAAATATGGCACAGACTGCATCTAATATTTACAAATGTGGTGTAATAAATTTGACGTTGTGACTGGGCATGTTAGGCATGTATGCCTTGCATTGAGCTTATGCAAATGACCCTGTTTTAGCTCCGTGTTATGTAGGTTTGTGGCATGGCACTCATACTCTAGTATGAGCATTGTGGGTCCAACCGCTGGGACCTTCACCCATGACGAAAACGGGTTGGTTGTCCTGTGGTTTCCCTATAGCTATAATTGAAACAAAGTCTGCAGAGGAAATCGCTGCGGGAAAAAACATGATGCGTTTCTGCCACGGTTTTTCCCACATCGCTTTTTTGCTGCGGCCCGCTATGTGGGGCCTTAGTCTTAGAGTTGAAGTCTGTGCTTTGGCCTGCCGATCTAATGAATAGTCCTCTTACCAGAATGCCCCATTCTACCACACTCAAAATTTTTTGTAAGCCACTTATATCTTGCTATAGGGTCGGTTAGTGACATAGTGAACATACCTTTTTTGTTTCAAAGTGCAATCTTGCTTTAGGGGCAGGGTGTGTTCACATTTTCAGATGCAGTTTTTGATGCCGAAGCCAGGTATGCATAAATGTAGTGAAACCATATAGAACAGTAATGGCATATCATCATTTATTATTATTATTATTATTAATATATTTTTTTTTTTATTGTTTTTTATGCATTCCTGTTATTTGTCTCAAAAACATGCGTCTGAAAACCTGAGCATGTAAACACACCCAAAATTAACTTTTCATCTGTATGCAAATGAGCTGTATGCTTCACCCCAGTCATGGCTCAGTCTGCTGGGCATCCATTTGCGAATGTGAATACCACCAAGCACAGATGTACAGGATTCAATGTGTGGTGACTCTAGGTGAAAACTGGTGGTTCAATACATCTGAGATACAAGTTGCCACCTGCCGCAGTTTCCAATATATAAGGCACCTGTACATTGCACAGATCGGGTACCCCACTGTGGCCAGTGCCATATGTAATGCAGTTAGTGTTGTAAAATCCTCTGTGGATAACTTCCAGTTAGCACTGACAGTGTCAGAGTATGTTGGGATACCCTATATACTGAGAGAATATTTACGACAAGTTGTCTATTTGTTTTTAGGAGGAATAACAGGCAAAGCACCATACCAAGTTGTAAGAAATTTTTTTGTATACTACAAGCATTTCCGACAAGCATGTCCCCTTTACTTCCTGCAGTGCTCCGTAAAAGTGTGGCATGGTCAGCGGGTTGCTCCTGTACCACACTATATTATGGTGTGAGTTCAGGAAACGTGCCTGTGCCATTCTTAGTATGCGTTATTCTTAACATACATCTGACTCAACAGATGAGTGGAGTATGTGTTTAATCCAGCGGTTGTAACGCTAGATTCCAGGGGTATCGCTGCACTGTGACACCAAGTGCTTTTACGAAAGGAGAGAATTCCCTTTGTAATACCATTAGCACTACTGCAACGTAGTCACAGGGTACTGGTGAGCTGTGCGAAAGTCATAGTATCTAATAGACTGCCTGTCAATTTAACACTGACAGGCCTTATATGCTGAAGTACAGAACAATTAAAGAGTCTAGTTCCATAGTGGGGCTAAAAAATGTGGAATTAATTTAAAATTATAGTATTACTAGAAAAAAATCATTAACAATTGCAGGGTCCTTAAAATGGTCGTCAAGTTCACTGTAAATACATCATGCATATTTAAGATACTTTGTTTTCTTTCTTTTGTTCCTCTCATTTCCAAGTGTGATTTGGTGGTCCCTTTGCTCTTGGATGGACCAGCTGAGAGCCAGGGGGGTGTCGTAGACTACTAAAGTCTGAGTTTACAGATATGTAGAGAGGTCTGGGAAAGAAAGGAACCGTACCAGAAAGATTGAAGTCACTACTTAATTGTAATCATCCGTTACAATTTTTTAAATATTGTGGACAGGAGGGTCACTTCAGGGAATTAATAAAACTTCTGGATATCTCATCTAGTAAACATATTTTGGATACATAATATAATGCACCAACATGATCCTTTTGGAAATATCAAGCAATCCCATCTTCTATACTGCAGCAATTTTCTAACCTGTGGAAATGATTGATGTCATGAGGTAGTTGAGCATATGCCAGGGTCTGTGACATTGGTGAGGAACCCGAACTTTGTGATTAAATGGCTTCTTATGCTAGGTTCACACTAGCGTTCGTCTCTCCATAGTTACTCGCATGGGGACCCGAAAGATGGAGAGCCTTCCCACTAAAAAAGCGGTTACTCACGACCCCATAGACTATAGACATCTTGAAGTATGAAAGCATCTTTGAGGTTGTATATTAGGATTCCTAAGGCTGACTTCACATCTGCATCGGAGACAGATTCTGCTGAAAATCATACGGAGGACTTTTCTGTCCACTGGTTTTAGTATGAAAATGGTGGAAACTTGACAGTCACACAGTGGACATCATTATAATCTAAGGGGTCCATGGGTAACCTCTGTTTTAGCAGACAGGCTCACTATTGTTCGGGTCCCCCAGTTAAATCTGTATGGCGTCTGATAGAAAATATCTCAGTATAAAATTTTAGGCCTGTTGACATACGTAGTGGAGAATGAAACTGTATGATCACACGGCGGAAATTGAAGAGGAATTTCTCTTCATTTTCTGCCACCGGCATTTTCGCTGCGGCGGGATGCTGATGCAGTGCATCAGCATTCCATCGCGGCATCCCGCTCCTGATTAGGCCCGTAGGAATTAGCAGGGAGTCTCAAGCCGCGGACCCCACGGAAAGATCCTGCTGCGATCTCTGCCTCCCATTGAAAACAATGAAAGCCGGATTCCGGGAGGAATCTGCTCCGGGTTCGAGGGCGAAATCCATCCCCAAATCTGCGGCAAATTCCTTTGTATGAACACACCCTAGCACACATGTTTTTCACACTTTTTTTTTTTTTTTTTTTCATATATATTTTTGTCAAATGGAGATTTCAGTCCAATGAATTTAGCACACTCTGTTTTCCTTGTATGTGCCCCGATGGTGGAGATATCGGCGCTGAAACTGTCTCCCCACTCTCAGAAAGGCGTTCCTCATAGCTCAGCATCATCACTGGGGTGTAAGGAACGTCCCCTTTGACGTACTCGAACATGGCCTTGTACTGTCAGAGGGGGCATTCTTTACCTCCCTGAGATGACGCTGAGCTGTGAGGAACGCCCTTCTGACAGTGGGGAGATTTCACTGCTGAAACTAACGGCACTGATATCTCCACCACATGCTGGGAAAACCGACAATGCGCTGAATTCAGCGCACTGTCTGCTTTCTAGTGGTATATAAAACCGCACTTTTATAAAAAGGACATGAAGGGTCCTTTTTAAAGTGTATTCACATGACTGTGAATAACTGTCGTACGACATCTGTTTTTTATATAGGTCTATTCTTGTCTGTTTTCATGGATTCCTCCATACACTGTAATGTATGGGAGATCTGTGAAAACGGACGTGAAAAATGGACGTTTTGCACCTCTGTCGTGTGAATGTAGCCTTACACTGAACATGTGTTTAAATATTCCATGTAGCGAAGTAGCAGCTCATTGTCCAGTTATTTGTGTGTGGTTTTTTTTGTCTGTATATGTGTTCATTGTTTTCTTCTTTCTTGGAAAATATGCTTTAAATATTAAATTTTCTGACAAATTTATTTTACTTTTCTTCTCTAAGCGTCTAAGATAATTTAGCAATTTCTCTTGTGTGTTCATCAGTTGTTTGTCCTGCTATGAAAGTAAGTTTGGGCAGATGGTTTTCCCATGTGGATGCCACCTGCGCTTTATAACTAAAATCCTTGTCTTATTGGCTTATTGTTTGTTCCTTTTTTTGCCACAATTCTAATGGTTTTCTGTGTTTTCCCATGGCTGGATAAATATTTGCATGGAATTATTGAGCATCAGGTGTAGCAGTATGCTGGCATTGTGTCTGATTACTCAAGCATCTGCTCTGGTCTCAGGTTTTTGATGTTATGTTTCTTTCTCTTGTCATGTTTTTTTAGGACTGTTAAAATGGTGGACAAGAATATCTACATCGTTCAAGGTGAAATCAGCATCATTGTTGGTGCTATAAAACGCAATGCACGATGGAGCATGCACACTCCTTTGGTAAGAGCTTTAGGCTCTAAGAGCTTTGCTTCTAGCTTTGGCTTTCTGTAGTGTTGCACTTGAATGGGACATCTCTGAAAGCACATTCTTCAATATACTATGATTAGCCTGCAGCACTTGCAGAAGTGTATTGTCCACATCAAATAGCTGGTAGTTGTGGGTGCTGAGAGACTAATCATTGGCCACTGATTGGTCTAATCGGTCATGGGAGCCTCCACTTCGTGCAAGTTCTAGCACAGAAAAGGGAACTAAGACTGGACTATGGACTACACCCACCCAGGCTGCCCTAAACCTTGGAAACCTTTAGGCCGGGCCCCCTGTTGCGAAAATGCTGCGCTTTACAATACCTACAAAGTGAATGAGATTAGCCACAAAAAAAAAAATCACTGCAGAAGAAAAACAGCGGTGGAAGAGCTGTTTTTTCAAAAATACTTGCGTTTTAGAAAATCTCAGGATGTCAATTATACCTGTGAAAATGCTGGCGTTTTCTGAATAGGTATAATAATGGCAGAAAGTCTGCAGAGGAAAACTCTGCGAAATCGCAATGAAAAACACTCCTGGAAAAAAGCACAGATGCGTTTCCGTTGTGGTTTTTTTCCCGCAGCATTTTTTTTTTTTTTTTTTTGCTTTGCTTCACTATGTGGGGACTTTTGCATAATTTTTGAGTCCAGTACATTAAGGCTATCTCCCATTTTTCTGTCCTGTAGGGCAGAATCACGATGAAACAGAGCTTTTGCATCCTGTTTCGTTCGTTTTTACCCTTGGGAAAAAAAATAGGTGACTTCTTTGTGGGAGTTAAATTTTGTCTGCGTTCAGCTGTTTATGTATGCACTTTTTTTTTTTTAAAATTTGTCTTGTTTGATAACAATTTCTCCCTCACTCTTTTTAACCTCCTTAAATATAGGATGAAGAGCAGGACCCCTTGCTGCACAGTTTTAGCCAGCTTAAAGACATACTGAATAATATAAAACGTGAGTATTTGTCAGTTATTGCTCATTTCACCAGTCAGTACTGACAACACATCATTGTGCCACAAATCCTTCTAATGTATGTGAATGACAACTCCGCGCTTGCAAATGTGGTGGTGTCACCAGTGAGTTTCCAACCAGTAGCTCAAATAGAGCTGCTGCTCATCCACAGCATGCTTACAATACAATAGGGTGTTTTAGGGGCTCTGTAATGAATAAATATAAGGTCCATTAATAGACAGACCAGTGGGTGAGGGGGTGCAATTTTGTTCTTAATTATTAGACAACCCCTTTAATTACTTGTTTTATGAAATGTGTTGTATAGAACTGTCATTTTAGAGCAAGTGTTATGTGATCGCAGTGCGGCACTTTTTCTGTTTCTTCTATGTGTCCTAAGAGGATACTACAGATTTCCAGTAGCAGGTGGACTTAGAAAGGTCAGAGTATCCCTTGTGGCATTTGCACCTGCCATACTATAGTGTGGAAGCAAAACCTGATCTGGCAATGGTCTTTGGTGATGATGCTGCGTGCTGTTCAGCTTTACTTTGTGCCTTGCAAACAAGGCAGCACATGGCGTCGGGATACATAAACACCATGTTCACTATTCCTTTGGACCATGATGTATCTGGAAAGCTTTTATCAGGAGTCAGCTTTCAACTGCTGACACCGGCTCCAGAGGTGATCATCCTATAGACTGACATCTATGTGGGTGAAACCTTGTCAGCTCTAAAGACCAAACTTTTTTTTTTTTTTTTTTTTCCCTCCATTGTCTTTTGAGAGGATTTACATGGCACATCTTTTCCCTATATTTTTTGTGTCGTCATTTATCTACCTATAAAAAGGTTAATCATGCCCCCTTAGATGTCTTTTCTCAAGATCTTTTCTCTGGTACACCATGCCACTTATTTTTTTTGTGGTTCTCCTTTTGTACCCTTTATTAGCAAATTACTGGTCCAATGTGGTCAGCGTGCATGTAGATAGGCTCGCCATGTGCCATTTAAAGTGTCGCTAAACTTTTAAAATAACTTTAACTTTTTGATTTTCTGGCAGCATTTATGTCATTTAACAAATTTTTGCTCCTTTCTGGGGAATCCTGTATTGCTTTACACTTTTTTTTTTTTTTTTTTTTTTTTCTCTCTCTCTCTCTCTGTTGAGAGCTGATATCTGTACACTGCTTTTACTAGGTATACAGTTGGACAAGCTCCTCTATAATGCAGGGAAGCTGAGGCTGGAGGGGGTGGTTTCCTTCAAACAGATATATCTTGGGCGTTTAAAATAATGGAGAGCATAGAAATATTTACAGTGCTTTGCAAAAGTATTCATATCCCTTGAACTTTTTCATAATTTGTCACCTTACAACTGCAAACTTAAATGTATTTTGAGATTTTAAGTGGTAGACCAACACAAAGTAGCAGATAATTGTGAAGTGGAACAAAAATGATAAATGGGTTTTCAAAATTTTAATCAAATAAAAATCTAAAAGTGTGACATTCAAAAGTATTCAGCCCCCCTATATCAATACTTTGTAGAGCCACCTTTCATTGCAATTACAGCTGCAAGTCTTTTGGAGTATGTCTCTACCAGCTTTGCACGTCTAGAGACTGAGATTTTTGCCCTTTCTTTGCAAAATAGTTCAAGCTCAGATTGGATGGAGAGCGTCTGTGAACAGCAGTTTTCCTGTCTTGCCACAGATGCTCAATGGGATTTAGGTCTGGACTTTGACTGGGCCATTCTAACACATGAATATTCTTTGATCTAAACCATTCCACTGTAACTCTAGCTGTATGTTTAGGGTCATTGTCTTGCTGGAAGGTGAATACCTTCCCAGTCTCTAGTCTTTTGCAGCCTCCAACAGGTTTTCTTGCCCTGTATTTAGCTCCATCCATCTTCCCATCAACTCTGACCAACTTCCCTGTCCCTTCTAAAGAAAAACATCTCCACAGCTGGTGTGCTCATGGTGATGAGCAGCACTTTGCATTTAGGCCGAAAAGTTCAACTTTGGTCTCATCTGACCAGAGCACCTTCTTCCACATGTTTGCTGTGTCCCCTATATGGCTTGTGGCAAACTGCAAACAGCATTTGTTATGTCTTTCTTACAACAATGGTTTTCTTCTTGCCACTCTTCCATAAAGGCCAGATTTGTGGAGTGCACGACTTATAGTTGTCCTGTGGACAGACTCTCCCACCTGAGTTGTAGATTTCTGCAGTTCCTCCAGAGTGATCATGGGCCTCTTGGCTGCTTCTCTTACCAGTGCTCTCCTTGCTCGATCTGTTAGTTTAGGTGGACAACCATGTCTTGGTAGGTTTGCAGTTGTAGAATACTTTTCCCATTTTTGGTTGATGGATTGAACAGTGCTCCTTGGGATGCTCAAAGCTTGGGATATGTTTTTATAACCTAACCCTGCTTTAAACTTCTCCACAACTTTATCTCTGACCTGTCTGGTGAGTTCCTTGGTCTTCATGATGCTGTTTGTTCACTAGTGTTCTCTAACAAACCACTGAGGCCTTCACAGAACAGGTGTGTTTATACTGGGACTAAATTACACACAGCTGGACTCTATTAACTAATTAAGAGACTTCTGAAGGCAAGAGATTGCACTGGATTTTATTTAGGAGTATCAGAATACAAGGGGATGAATACTTTTGCACATCGTACTTAAAATTTTGAAAACCATGTATCATTTTTGTTTCACGTCACAATTATATACTACTTTGTGTTTGTCTATCACTTAAAATCTCAATAAAATACATTTAAGTTTGTGGCTGTAAGGTGACAAAATGTGAAAAAGTTCAGTCGTATACTTTTGCATGCCACTGTTTTAAGTATAGCCCTCAAATAGCTCCATTGATGGAATATTTTAAAAAGGTTATGCTTTTTGAAGGATGGCAAGACAAGAAGAAAGTATTTTTCCTAAAAATGATTTTACAAAAACAAACTGGGTATTGCCACAATTGTGCTGTCGCTGAATGATAGTAGCATGTTATCTATCTATATAGTTACATCATACAATAAAAGTTGCAAAATTTAAAAAGAAAAATCTCTGTATTGGTGTCTACTACCCTCCCCCCTTCCCTGGAAGTAGTTTATAAACGTTTGCTAGTAATTTATAATAAAATTTGTAATAAGTTATGGATTTCAGAATGTGACAGTGCAAAGATAAGAAAAAAAATATTTGTTTTGAAGGCTACAGTTGGCTGCGTCTCTAAGGAGTTAAACAATACTTTTGAGAACTACATAAATAGCAAATTTGTAATATAGTATTTTAGAATGCCCAGCCATGCACGCTTATGTCCTGCAGACCTATTAACAGGCTATAGGTTGCATGGTTAAATAGCCTGTTTGCTGACAGGTCTGCCGGACAACTGTGGAGCACTGAAAATGCCCAGCATACTACTCTTAGAACAGCCTATGTGTAAATGGAGTAATTCCAGTCCTGTTAGGGAATTGATATTTATATGTGAACATAGACTACTATAGAAACCTTTCTTGGAGCAGGTCAGGTCATGTTGTAATCTACTTTTTATGAATTTGATCGACTGGAAGGTCCCCAAGGGTAAGTTCACCTCTCACAGTCTCAAAATGCATTTAGTCACACAGGTTGAGAAAAAGATCGAAGTCTGGTCCTTCAAGTCCAGCTTTTTTCAATTTTACTGCTTTATTTTAATTGTTTATATCCTTCTATGCTGTTTGCCAGTTCTATAGTTTGCTGTAACTGTAAAGAACCTTTCCTATATTAATGTCTAAATTGCTTTTCCTCCATTTGCTGTGTGTGATTAAGCGAATCTGTCTGGTTGGAAATTGCGTGCCAGACCAAAGAAGCAATAATCCTCTTTTTTTTTGGTTGTGCAATTCGATCTCAAGTGCTTCTGGGTAAGACCTGATTTTCCAGATTTGCCTACAGATGGCTGAGACACAGGCAGAAGCTGAAAACTTCAGTCATGGCTAGAGGGGTGACGCTGGACAGCAGTTTTTGAGGTCACTTAGAGCACTTGTGACTTTCTGTAGGCAAATCTGGTAAATACAGCTTTGCCCCTGATGCTCTAGAGGCTGGTTTGCATATCTATATGACTATTGGTGTGTTGCCTCTTCAGTCTGTGGTCACACAAGTACGTTTTGGCTCCTATTAAAGACCCCTACACAGTGTTATTATTGGTTTGGGAGACATTGGTCATACAGGTATGTTTCTGCTACTAGATAGAATTTGCAGTTGTAACATCCTTGTGCTACTCCATTCTCGTACATCAGTGAAAGTGTTAGTCGCAGCCAAAGTTTCTGTGTAGCCCTAGCCTTAATACACATATTTGAAACACAAGGCTTGTGGGCTAAATACGAACCTCTGGCTCATTTTATTTGGCCTGCGAGGTCTCTCGCATTTGTTCTCACTTTCCCCGGTGGAAATCTGCAACATCTTTCATTCTCAGGAGGATGCAGCGTTTGGCAGAGGAGGTGGCGCCAGCACTGTGAGTGGGGAGCGGGGGCCATCTTGGTGATCAGAAGGATGCAGATTGGAGTATTTCGCTCTAAGGGGGTATTCCAAAAAGTGTAATTGAGAAATAATCCTAAAATGTCCAACAAGAGAAAACTTGATTCAAAAGGAGGGCAGTTTAATGGAAGATGGGAAAGTGAATACATGTTTGTGCTTTACCCACTTCCGTACCGCTCATAGACTATATATGTCCAAGGGGTGGTTGCCTTGTTCTGCAAGGACGTACCGGTACGTCCAAGCAGAATTCAGCAGCTGCACAAAATCGTGTAGCTGCTGAAACTGGGAACCAGCTGTAACTTCAGTCGGAGCTCCCAGAGAGAAGGGAGGGAAGGTTTATTACAGGGGTAATCGGCCTCTCCAACAACAAAAAATAAATAATCAGATGTCCCCAAAGGTCTATTATGACCTTATGGGGACACAGTGTAATAAATAGAAAAGTAAAAAAAAAAAAGTAAATTAAAATAATTTTAAAAAATGATTTAAATAATACGCCAATAACATGCCCTTATTAAAGATTATAGCCCCCACACAGACTACACCATACAAAATAATAATTACTGTAATGGAGTGTAAAAACTATTTTATAAAGTCTTTTTAGTATCACTTTGTGTTATTAAATTAAAAAAAAAAGTGAAAAACACGTTTTCCCAGATATAAAAAAAAAAATTAAAACACAAGCAAAAATAAAAATATAAAAATAAAGCCCTATGTGTCACCGAAAAAAAGACACAGAAATTAGTTGAATAACGCAAATGATAAAATGATAAAAAAAAAAAAAAGCTCTCAAAACCGCACATACAAAAAACCCCGAAATATCTGGTCTGGAAGGGGGGTAAAGCATCTGGTATGGAAGTGGTTAAGGAGGAAAACCGGTATGTCGTTTGTGTTATGAGGTAGTTTGATACAAATTGTGTGTGATATGGTGTCTCAGATTATTTTACAATACATTTAGTAGTTTATGCAGTTTTACTATTACAAACTGCCTTTAAAGGCAGTCATAATCCTGATGTGGTCCGCAGTGGTGTCAAACTCATTTTAACTGGGTTTGCAGACCGAGGCTGTCCTAATTTGGGGGGGGGGTGTCCGATGCTCACTGCCAATGATTACAGAGTATGTCCTATCCTGCTCTGTGGTATTGGAGCGGAATCCCCCATTGATATGGACTGATGACACTCTGATGTCATCCCTGATCTCCCCCACCTGAGTCTGCACACTTGGTTGTGTCCATGAGGCCTTAAAAAAATAAATAAACAAAGAAAAAAAAAATGCGCACACATATTTTATATATATATATATATATATATATATATATATATATACTGTACAGACCAAAAGTTTGGACACACCTTCTCATTCCAAGAGTTTCCTGTATTTTCATGACTATAAAAATTGTAGATTCACACTGAAGGCATCAAAACTATGAATTAACACATGTGGAATTATATACTTAACAAAAAAGTGTGAAACAACTGAAAATATGTCTTATATTCTAGGTTCTTCAAAGTAGCCACCTTTTGCTTTGATTACTGCTTTGCACACTCTTGGCATTCTCTTGATGAGCTTCAAGAGGTAGTCGCCTAAAATGGTCTTCCAACAGTCTTGAAGGAGTTCCCAGAGATGCTTAGCACTTGTTGGCCCTTTTGCCTTCACTCTGCGGTCCAGCTCACCCCAAACCATCTCGATTGGGTTCAGGTCTGGTGACTGTGGAGGCCAGGTCTTCTGACGTAGCACCCCATCACTCTCCTTCTTGGTCAAATAGCCCTTACACAGTCTGGAAGTGTGTTTGGGGGTCATTGTCCTGTTGAAAAATAAATGATGGTCCAAATAAACGCAAACCGGATGGAATAACATGCCGCTGCAAGATGCTGTGGTAACCATGCTGGTTCAGTATTCCTTCAATTTTGAATAAATCCCCAACAGTGTCACCAGCAAAGCACCTCCACACCATCACACCTCCTCCTCCATGCTTCACGGTGGGAACCAGGCATGTAGAGGCCATTCGTTCACCTTTTCTGTGTCGCACAAAGACACGGTGGTTGGAACCAAAGATCTCAAATTT
>CAMRHE010000104.1:3712500-3880000 GCA_947044405.1 Leptodactylus fallax | reverse complement strand
ACTGCTACAACAGTGGTCAGATACGGAGCCCAGTGGACCCTGTTAACTATAACGGGATCTGTCAGTAGTCTGTTCTTTTAATCTGAGACTCCATCACACTGTGATGGAGTCTCTAACTCTCTGAATGTAGCCTGAGAAATTGTATTACTTTATCTACATTCCTCCCTGTAGTCTGATAACAGCCCTTGCATGCTTTTTATGACTGGCTACATGCTGTAGCACTAGTCATAGTCAGAATCTTGCTATGTCACTAATTGATATGCTGTTACCTGAAGCTTTATATGTGTGTATATGTACATTACCATCATGTGGTGTGTGCTAGGTAGGATGTTTGTCTTTATTTAGAAGAACACTAAACCCAACATTACCCAATAACAGTTATATGAAAAAAATCTAGACCTCACTGTTTGTGTTTATAATTTTTTTGCATGATCCTAAAAACAGTTACTCACCTGCTGATTTGCTCCATCTTTGACTGATGGTTGGCTAGAGATGGTGAGGCTTAAACAGAACTCTTCACGACCTTCACCAACTCTGGTTCTTAGCATATGGTAATACGTGCTGCTCCATGCAAATTTTTTTTTCTCTAGCTCCTACCATTCATGAGCAATCAGTGCTGTAATTTTTTATGCCACTTAGAGACACATTAGCTACTTAGGCTCTCTACTGTCAGGTGTTAGGCAGGGTAGAGGGAGTGATTCAGAGCTCCAATCAGAGGCAGCCAAGCCAGTATCAGAGCTCAGAATCGCACTCCTTGTCTGCTCCTGCCTGATCATGCCCACCTGACCGTAGAGAGCCTAAATAGCTTATCAGGCACCAAAACTAACGGTATCGATTGCTCAGGAATGGTGGGGCTAGGGAAAAACGTTCAAACTGCAGGAATCGGTGAAGCAGCACCTATTCAATAATGTCAAGAGCTGGACTTGGTGGAGGGGGTGAAAGGTCCTCTTTAACAATCTCTTGCCTTAGGTTAAAGACACATGTTTCAGCGCTGGCCACACTTCTGCCCACTGGTGATTTTGGTAACCTGCAAAACTTCTCTGCCAACTAGAAGGAGTAGTGAATCAATCTTTCACTATGTTTAATGGAATACATCAGCAGACCACCATGGAGTGTGGTCAGCCCTGCAGCTTTTTCTCTTTAGGCTTACTATAGGCATGGCAGAGTGGGTAAGGTTCCTTTTCAAGCCAGATGTCTTGCAGCCTATCATAAGATAGTGAAGAGGAGGGGAAATCTGGCTAAGGTCCCTGGAAACAAAGTGTGTTTTGTTTTGGTGTGTGTGTGTGTGGTGTGTGTGTTTTTTTTTTTTTTTTTTTTTTTTTTTGTGATTTTTCTGTGTTTAGTGTCTAACATGCTGAAAAACATTAAAAATTTGAAATTGACTGAGGAATTTGTATGTTCTCCCTATGTTTGCGTGGGTTTCCTTTGGGTACTTTGGTTTCCTCCCACACTGAGGAAACATACTGACATACTGATAGGGAATGTAGATTGGGAGCCCTATATGGGACAGTGTTGACAATGTCTGTTAAGAGCTGCGGAATAGGATTGTTCTATGTAAGTAAATAAAATGCATCTCTTTTGTGTAGTTTAGAACATTTCTCAAACAGGACAGACTCCCCAGGATTGTGTATGTGATACAGAGCAGTATGTATTTGCTCCCAGTCTTCTCTAGCCATTCATATGAAAGGTGACGTCTCAGCATGCTCAATTCCTGTAGCTTGGCAAACAGTGTTATGGTAAACGACATAGTTGCCTTTCATCACTGAAAATGACAGCTGTTTTCTGACTGTAGTTGGTAATATCAGCAACAGTTATTTCAGATGGATGACATGAGCAAGTATGAATAGTAGGTAAGTTCTAAAATGTATTTCTGGTTCATGGAGTAAGGATTCCTCCTCTCCATATGACAGCATAAAGACTTACTATGTATTTCACAAACGGTCCAATCACTTTAACATGAGGATTCCTGTCCTATCAGAACTTCCAAAGTATATCTTAGAAATCTAAAGTTTTTATTCAGTGTTGTTTGCCCTCTTTCAGATGTCTGCCGTTGAATATTTGTCACGCTAAATGGTTTCTAATGTTTAACAAAATGTAATATTATACAAAGAGAGCCTGAGTGATCACATAACAGTAGGTGGCTAAATTGTACATACACAGAGCTTCCTCTCTCTCGCTTTACAGAGCATCATTACTAGAGCTATTAACAGCCAGTTGATTACTAAATGCAATGTGAACACTGCCCAGGTTTGAACGCATTCTGGTTACGCATTGTGAAAACGCACAGTGATGAATGTATCCATAAAAGTACATTCTTTGCAGAAAACGCTTATAGAATTTTTTATTTTTTTTTGTTAACTATATAGATTCAAGCAAGAGGCTGCACTTCTGCACTTTTCTCCCTGTCCACAGTTACAAGACTGTAGCTAGGAATAGTTACTATGGTTTGCCACTATAGCACCTGCTTGGCAGTTTGTCTGGAGTGACAGTCAAGCATACACCCTTTCAAACTCCTAGCTGCAACATTATGGTTGTGGTTCAAAATCTGGCAATCAGAAGAGTCCCAGTGACTACAGTGATCGGGTGATAAATGCTTCGGGCTTAAACCTTTTCCACTCTGTGCTATACTATTACATATAATTAACGCTCAGCGCTGTAATAGTATTGCCCCATCATGCCGCAGGCAGATGAGCTCTGACTCGGGACTAACTGCCAGAGTTGGAAAATACACTGACTATGGTGCCTTAACCCCTCAGATGTCATGATCAATAGCTATCACGGCATCTGGATGGGTAGGATTTTAGCCCCTCAGATTGCTCCATGGCAGACGGGAAGACAGCCTCCTAGCTGTTTTTCGCTATTGCTCACCGGGATTTTATGTACAATGTACTGCAATACAGAAGTGGCAAAATAGCAACAAAAAGTAATCAAAATGTTGTACATGCCAAAAATGGGTACCAATAGAAAACAGTAGCTAAATCAACAAAACCGTAAAAAAAAAAAAAAAATTATAGGAGTCAGATTACGGTGACGTCAGGAAAATCCTTTTTCGAAAAGTGTTTTATTTAGTAAAAGCGGTGAAACCTAATAAAATCCATTTTTAATAAGTTATCGAAAGTAATTGTAAAGACCCGCCATGTTGTTTTTAATGCAGAGTGAACATTCTAAAAGCAAAATGCTAAATATATTGATAGAATTGTAATTTGTTTTTCTTTTCACATAGCCCTCCCCCCCCCCCCCCCAAACACCTGAACTACCCTTAAATCCTTAAGGGGTTAAATACCCCTTCAAAGAAACCAAAGTTGTAAAGGCGGTAGGCCAAAGGACCAACTTAGACTCCTGGTTTTCTACATTTTGACTCCTGCTCTGATTCCTTCATAACTTGCTAACCGCCTTTGTCAAACAGAATCTGCAAAGCTCTTCAAATTCACAAAAAGAACTAGTGACTCGAGCTAAAAGTGGCCCTGACTCCACAGCCCTGATAGAAACCATATGGGCATAAATGGTACACTATATTATGCTTGTGCAGCTATGGTGCATTAAACAGGGGTTCAGAGTACTTTAAAAAGGGTGTCCTTGTATCATGTGCTGCCATAGTGTTGACCCAGACACAAGCAAAAATAGTCTGGAACAACTATTCATAGCTTAACATGGTTTGTGGCATTTCTGTGTTTTGTTGTGTTTTGGTTTTTTTTTTCCTGGTGTTTTCCCATGGTTCTATGGGACATGAAAAAACATCAGAAAAAAATGCAATAAAAAATGCTAAACTCAAAATAAGCAGTTCAGCAGTCTATTGAATCTTTCTTTACACTTAACGCATCCATGCCAGATGCAATATGCTGGTCAGATATGTAACTGTGGGTGAGGCATGGAGGAGAGCATGTTGTACCTCTGATTCTCACACTCTGTAATGTGTTGTAGACAGACTGCCACATGTGTTACTTACTGTGTATGCTTCTTTACTGTGCACTTTAAACAGCCATTACTTTTACCCATCACTTAAGCACTCCATGACTTCCTCTTACATTCTGTGTGTGGGAACTAGGAAGAAATATTATAATGTAAACTACGGTCAGTGTAATAGATTGTGATTTTGACAGTGCCCAGTGCCAGATGTTGACTTCATTCTGTCCCATTTTCACTTCACCTCCATTATGCTCCTCACAGCATTAGCATTTTAGTATAATCTAATGCTCTGCTATTATGTGGTTGCACTTGTCGTTTAGAATGACTTTTTTTTTTCTTCTTTTTTGCTGTTAAAGAATTTGTATATTTCACATAGCTGAAGAATGCTGCTTATAGAAATAAAATAAAATCACTATAGAAAAAGACAACTGTTTCCTGCTTTCATAGACTTAAAAATGCATTATATTGTATCCAGTGTAATTCTTTATATCTGTATGACTTTGCATTGTCCAGATCAGTGTCCTACTTCTGCAGTACTTTTTCTGACCATTTTTATAGACAGTAACTGTACAGTGTGTATATTAGGAATACTACCCCCCCTTGGGCCTTTTAAAAATTTTTTTTTTCTTTTTTTTTTTTTTTCCCTGGCTTTTGCAGTTTTTTTTGTGCTTGCGGGCATAAACTACCCTGTTTCCCCGAAAATAAGACAGCGTCTTATATTAATTTTTGCTCCCAAAGATGTGCTGTGTCTTATTTTCAGGGGATGTCTTATTTTTTTTTCAATGAAGAAGAATTCACATTTATTGCTGAACAAAAAATGAACATTTATTATATACGGTACTGTACAGTAGTTGTCATCACAAACCAGCATAACCAGACAAACTGTGAATCCTATCAAGAATTTCTTACTACCGTACCAATATTTCCATGAACAACAATTAACAGTATGGTACATTTACCAATATTTATAGTATGCATAGAAAGTAAAATTTATTCAATGACAGTTATGTCATCATCTTCTAGGACATCATCATAACAATCCAAACCATTAATTTCCCTGCACACAGTATCATCTCCCATAGTGGCCCCTGCACACAGTATCATCTCCCATAGCGGCCCCTGCACACAGTATCATCTCCCATAGCGGCCCCTGCACACAGTATCATCTCCCATAGCGGCCCCTGCACACAGTATCATCTCCCATAGCGGCCCCTGCACACAGTATCATCTCCCATAGCGGCCCCTGCACACAGTATCATCTCCCATAGCGGCCCCTGCACACAGTATCATCTCCCATAGCGGCCCCTGCACACAGTATCATCTCCCATAGCGGCCCCTGCACACAGTATCATCTCCCATAGCGGCCCCTGCACACAGTATCATCTCCCATAGCGGCCCCTGCACACAGTATCATCTCCCATAGCGGCCCCTGCACACAGTATCATCTCCCATAGCGGCCCCTGCACACAGTATCATCTCCCATAGCGGCCCCTGCACACAGTATCATACCGGTATGTCCCATTGTGGACCACCCATGCACGATTATTATACTCTGGGGTCTTTTCAGACCCCAGAGTATAATGATCGGAGACCCAGGGGAGGATAGAAACATAAAAAAACAACGTTGCTTACCTGTTCCTCGATCCGGTCCACTCTCTGCTGCTTCGGCCTTCTTCAATGCTGGACCAGGCCGGCGTCACGTGATGTGGGCCGGCGTCGCGACGCAAAGTGACGTCCCCAGCAGAATCGTTACAGCAGAATCGCGCAGCAAGGACAGGCTCCGCTTCCCGACACCAGGAGAACGCTCACCACTGCACACTCATGCGGTACAACGCAGCAGGGACATCGTACTGTACAGGATAACGGCAGCGGGACAAAGGGGGACAACAAGGAAAGCAACAGGCTCAGGATACTGAATGGTGAAGGTAGGGGACGACAGCAGTGTTACAGTATACCATATACCGTACCGGTATGTTCTGTTCGGGAATGCTGCGAAACGAAACGTCTCCTACGGTACGTCTTACTTTCGGGGGATGCCTTATATTGGGCAATTCTACAAAACCTCTCCTATGTCTTACTTTCGGGGGTGTCTTATTTTCGGGGAAACACGGTAGCTGCTGTAATGTTTTCCATAGACAGCACAGCATACAGAAAGTAGGGAACAATTTGCTTCCTAACTCTTTCCTTCAGGCATCAACAGGATCATATAGGACACTAGAGAATACTGAGCTCTTTTACATTTGACTTTTCCCTCTGTGGGTTCCTGCTTACGCCTCCTTCCTTCCCACTTCATAGACTTTTATGTAAAGCTATAATATGATACCACTGTGAAGTGCAGTCTGTCTTGATCTAGCAAGATGGATTAAGCAGAGATTTCAAAGTGAATTAAAGTTTCTTATATTCTCTTGTACTATTTGATTTTTATGCAGGGTTTTTTTTTTTTAAAGTTAAAGGGGCGATTTATAATAAACATGGAAGTATAGGTGTTTTCCCTGCTTTCCCTCCCTCTGCTAAAATAACTTTAAAGGGGTTATCCGGTGTTAAATTTTATATGACCTGTCTTCATGGATGACAGCAAGCAGAGATCTAGAAAACCATGAGGGATTGATTCAAAAAGTATATTGGAAAATTGTACAACTTTTTAATATACAAGCAATAACATTTATTTGCTAAAACTGGACAAACCCATTTTAATATATCTTCTAACCTTTATAAATGCCCGATTTATAGTTAAAGGGTATTCCAGGATTTTTAATTCTACCAACTGACTTTACTTATTTTATACTTATGCTGTGTTATAACCCTTATTAAAGACTTTATGGGATACAGGAGCATTTCTTTGTGTTTATCATCTTAACAATCAGTGGGTATGCAGTATGCCATGTGATTGGCACTTATGGGATGGTATATTTATTGTTTTCTATTGAAGTGACAAGATGTTCAGTTGAACATAAAAACACTCCCAGCCCCAATTATGTTGTTGTAGTGTATACCAGTGTGACTTATTTGTATTGTAGATTTGTACTTTTGGCTGCCAATTTCTGTCTGTGGTGATACTTCTGGTATGTTCTGCAGTAAATCTATGCAACGTTGGTGCTTTGAGGAATTTTTTTATACATGGATAGTATTGGTGGCATATTTTACATTGCACAGATGCCAAAGGTATATAACAATCCATTATTGTTACTGTTCGGTACAAAAAAAAAAAGTACCAGATTTCATATCTGTTTTTTTCACTTTACCCATATTGTATCTCTCTGAGATTTTATGTGCTGTGTGTAATTTGTATGTAATGTTTATTCATTAATAAGATATTCCTTTTTTTTTTTTTTTTTTTCCACAGGACCCTGTTATTGTAGGCAGTATTGTGTGTGTGTGTGTGTGTGTGGTGGTGTTTTTCAGGATTTTTTTTTTTATTAGGCAAATGGAAAGACGAATCAGCATATGGTAAAGTGGTCTTTTCCAGATATTGTCATTGTAGAAATAATTAGAATGATGTGTTGGTTAATGACTGCTCTCGGGCTTAGATTTGTGTAGGTTATTATATGTGTGAAATTTCTGCGTTCTCCTTATGTCCACATGGTTTTCTTTTTCTTTGGGCTCTCCGGTTTCCTGACACAATCCTAAGTCACGTTGGTATGTTGATTTGGCTTCCAGCTGAATTTTCCATACTACGTTTGTTTGCTTGTTGCAAGACAATTAGATTGTAATATGCGCGGCCACAGTGAGTGATGCAGATTTAATAAACGTTCTCTGTAGGTGCCTTATAAATTGTGCTATAGATCATTACTATTGGTTGTATTCTAATTGCTTCCTTTTGTATTATAAACGTATCATATATATATATATATATATATATATATATATATATATATATATATATATAGATAGAGAGAGAGATTCTGTCTATTCTTTATGTGCAACCAAACAACTGGGCCGATCTTCAAATTTGGCACACAGGTGTCCATGAAGGTTTTAGACCGGTTCTCAGCTCTCTAGAACGTACCGTTCCTGAGATACAGTATTCCCAATAAATGACCTGCATTAGCCAATACAAGCCTGCAAGTCTTTCACACATATGCCAACTGCTATACACACGGTCATATGTCCCTTATCAGCCAATAGAAACTCGCAGGCGCTTAGTCTCCACATACACATGGTTTTACTCCAGGTTCCCAAAACAACGCAGCCATTTTTCTTCACTGTTGTAGGTCAGCTTTAAAGGGGCAGGGTACTGTGGATGACACTTACACAAGGTCACATATTCACAGCTTTCCATAACAACCGATCGTAGGTTTTTCACTGATATCCAAACTGAGATACACATGATCACATCACCCTTATGGACCAATGGAAACTCGCAGGTTCTTCAGTCTTGACATACACACAGCTTTACACAAGGTTTCCATAGCAACCAAGCTATTTTCCACCTGTATTAGTCAATAGCAGTTCGCAGGTCATTAAATATTCAGTTGTAGAAAATTTTTTAAACACACACACAAACTGCATACAAAATAGACCAGTGCAAAAATGGCCAATTCTTATGAGGCCACTACACAAACAAAAAAATTAAATACACTTGTGCGAAGCCGGGTCCTTCTGCTAGTATATTATAAATGTGGCTATATAAGCTAAGAGACCTATCTGTCTGTCTTGCCTTGGATACCTTGAATGGTGGGCTGAAACACATTAGCTAACTATTATTATTACTATGTATTACTATTTATTATTATTATTATTATTAAAGCACTTTCAGTTTTGGCACCTACTTTGTCCGACATACTCTGGAATCTTGCTCATGCACCATGCAGTTGTAGGTTCGCACATGCAATTTATTCTCCAAACTGCATCTTCAGTGCAGAGGAGATTGACCTAATGTGCTGGCTACGTCCATCCGGACAAAAAGAAAAGCGCAGGTAGGGTTTGTGGAGGATAGTCGGAGCACTTGCTGTGGTAAGGACCACCCACTGGGCACTTGCAAACCCCTTTGCTTATAATATTAAAGTTAAGTTCCTCTATAATTATACTGAACTCCAAGTCCATCAAAACTGTGTATCAGTAGTTTTATGGTGAGAAATGAATTGGACGTAGGTAGCATGTCTGGGATAAGGGAGGGAAAAAAAGGTTTTGAAATAGTAGTATTCTATAAATGGCATCAATGAATGTAGAGCCAAGCAGCTGTTACAAAGGCTTCTAAAAGTCTAGGATGTGTAGTATGCATATCACGAACATTTTTCTTGTTTCTCGGGCCATACTTGATGTATGTTTTTATAGTTATGAGCACTTTTTGAATCCTCAAGGGCACATAGCAGGGATGTTTAATAAATCAAGAAGATGGCTTGCTTCTCCATGCAACTGGACAGGATTATAATAAATCTCATTTGTCTCAATAAATCTGCTATGGATGTCCCTTATTATTTTTGACTGAAAAAAAAAACCAAAAAAAAACGTAATTTTATTTTTGAGCTGATCAATTTTTAAGTGGCATAAGAAAAGCAAAAAAGTCAAATTTGCCGTTCGCAGATTCCTGTTGACTTCTCTGTTCCCCATTGATTTCTGCTTCCAGCCAAGTTAGCCAGTCATTGTCCACAATGGTGAGCTAACGTAGGGCAGCAGCAAACGACAGTGTTTCACCCCGTGTGCTAGCCAGATGTATTGGCTTGAACTTCATGCTGGGAGCAGGACTCCTACCATCCTAGCTATCTATGATGCAAGGAGTCCCTGCCTCCCTGCGACATACTGTCCTGTATCAATTACAACACGGTGAAACACGGTTGTGTGCTGCTGCCCTAAGCCGGTGATTGGCAAAGTATTGTTTGGGGGTGTCAGGAGGGCCAGAAAGCAAAGACCAGCAGTGAACAGGAGTGGTGGGAGTCATTGGAGGCAAGTGTGACTTCGGTTTTTGTGTTTTCATCAACCTGAAATCACTGGGTAGCCGTCTAGCATGGTACATAACCAAATGACTAGGTAGTTGGGAGCCTTCTCAAATTAATACCATCACTAGGAAAAAAAATTTTTATGGAGTATCCTCTTATGTAAAAATATCCAACGTATTTGTTCCAGAGTGGTTATCCATTACCACACACACGAACTACACTGAAGTATTTTTCTACTAAGTTTCTATATATTTAGTGATCTTTTATTCCCAGGTTCAGCATGCCACAGAAAGCATTCACATGTGATCTCTCCGAGCTGCACTTTGTAGGAATTCTTGCCTCTCTAAGGTGATTGACAGGGACATGTGCGGAGCAGGCTATGCAGCTGGAGTTCTGTCATGGACAGGGATGTGATGTGTGTATATATAGCAGGAGCAGTAGATACAGGAGGAGATGGATTGTCCTGGGAAAGGAAGCATTGGCTTTTATTTGCAGAATATTTTGTTGTACTTCTGGGGTTGCCCCTCTTCTCCCCCATCCCCCATTGGTAGCAGAGTAGTCATACATTTGTATGTGTCTGTTTTTTTTATTTTACTGCTCGAGGTACATTTCTGTTCTGCTTAATTTTCTTAGTTCTCCTAGTGCTACATTGTGGCCAGTTTAACCCTACAGTTATTCAGTTTATATTGTACATTTTTATTACTGTTATGCAAACCTTGCTTGTTTTTAGTCTTAGACTCCAACCTTAACTGTTAGCTTTGTAATGAGTGCCTACAATTTCGGTAAAGGCTGGTCAGACTGTCTTATCTGGTGTGGTGTGAATATTATAATAAATAAATAAAAAAAAATGTAGAAATAAAACCATAAAAATATTTATCACCTAAAAAGATGCAAAAATTATTTGAATAACCTAAAGGGTAAAAAAAAAAAAAAAAATGTTATAGCCCTCAAAACATCATGCATGAAAAAAATTAGTCTGAGATCTTTCCCTCCAAAACACTGACCCCTTCTGAATTCATCTGATGCATACACCAGTGTTTCCTGTATGCATAAGGGTCAGAGTGACATTGCAAGTCTATTAGAGCCCTTTTTGACTCCCATAGATCTCCATAGTGAGCTAGACCTCCTGCTCATACAGATGTGTGCATCAGAGGATCAGAGAGAGGTCAGTGCTTCGTAGGGGAGCATATAACTTAACAATAAATCTTCCAGTAAGTTGTGATTTTTATACTGGATGCTTATTTTAAGGATGGATAAGTAATGCTATGTACATACTAGCTTTCAGCTTTTTGTTCTTCAGGTCCACTTGGAGACCTAAAGAACAGAAACCTAATCCGCTTTAAAAGCAGTTACCTGAGGAAACCTGCCGACTTCATAGACTATAATGGGGTCCACCGGGTTTCTGCCACGAAAAATGCAGAGAGAAAAATCCTGCTTGTAGGACTTTTCTCTCCGCATGTTTCAAGCGGATTCGGGGACGGAAACCCCAGAGTTTGATCACCTGAAGTAAAAAAAAAAAAAGATACATGTTGGGGTGGTCCCACTTCGGTGGTGGAATAGTAATCCTTCTTGGATGTTAGTTTAGTCCTATGGGATTCAAGGCAAAGGGAAATTGTAGCGAGACCCGAGTTGTAGGCTTTTGATCTTAACATGGAGAATGCAGAATGATTTCGGATTCTTTTCTCAGGTCCTTTTATCGTTTTTATTTTTCTGATTTGTGATCCATATTGGATTCTCACCTTTTGATCTATAAAAGGTTGATGAGGCTGCTTGCACGGCTGAGGAAAACTTGAAATTCCCTTTGCTTTGTGATCACAGGTGTCATAAGGACTGATCTCTACCTGTGCCCAGGTCCAACCTCCCCCCCCCCCCCCCCACTCTGTTCTTGAGTAACAGGTCTACCAAATTCGCAATGGGACACTAGAGCTTGTTACGCTACACAGTGGATAGGGGTTGAGAAGCATTCAGAGAAATTTGGATAATAATAATAATAATAGTCCCACAATGGGGAAATTCAGTGTGTTACAGCAGCAAAGATAAGATAAGCAGATACAAATACAAATACAACATGTACAGGAATGTTCCAAGGTGAGAGGCATTACATTAATAGCAGACAGACAGATAGGACGTAGCAGGGGGGGGGGGGATTTAACAGGCAGAGAGGTATTTCAGTTCTCTGTATGTAATGATCTCCGCTTGGGTCGGTGTTGGTTGTACAGCCTAACCGCGGTGGGGAGGAAAGACTTCCGATAGCGCTCCTTCTCACACCTAGGGTGGAGCAGTCGGTCACTGACAGTACTGCCCAGCGCGATCACAGTCTCATGCATGGGATGGGACTTCTTCTTCTGCATGGAGCTCACCACGGACAGTACCCTTCTGTCACCCACCACCTGCACTGGGTCCAGTGGGCTCCCCAGGACAGAGCTGGCCTTTCTAATCAGCTTGTCAAGTTTATTTCTGTCCCTGGTTGATATACTGCTCCCCCAGCAGGCCACTCCAATGCTGCACAGGAAGGAACCATGTTTTATTAGGTTGGTGCAAAGTGGGTTAAAACTTGTTTTCCATTGTCATTCAGTTAAGCATGACTATCAACCGATTTCTGTGTAAACCCTGCCCCTTTCAGAAGTTTCATAGCAGGCAAAAGCACTCGCCTACTCCAGTTTTTGGGTTGGGAGTGCAGCTGCATTGGGAACCATTTGGAAGGACCACTTGGGGTGTTTTTGCTTTAGTGATCCAAAGAGGGGATTGCCCATCCGTCAGAACCACACAGAGATAAATTTATGGAATATTACGCTAATTTATTACTATGCTAAAGTGGTAGGCCACTTCAGCACTAACTCTACGAATGTGCTGTTAACGGCACAATAAGCCACTTACTAATATAGTGTATACAGTTGTTGAAGCTTCATAGACGCTGTTCTCCCTCTGAGCAGCTATAGTCACCAAATTGGCAGGGCACCTGACTACAATCATCCATCACCATAACATCATCATGACATTGTGGACTGCATGGGAGACTAGTGCATGCGCAGTGCTGAGCACAGTGTTGGTCATTGGAGACGGATGATGGATGGTTCTAGTCACATGCTGCTCTCTCAGCAACCATACAGAGGTCTGAAGCACAGTGCAAACAGGGGAGCTCCCTGTACAAAACAAGAGGTGGATCTGCTCACTGAAATACACTTAGCTGTAATAAGTATAAATGGCTTACTGTTCTGTTTCCAGCACATTTGGAAAAGTAAAGTAAATGTAGCTCACACCTTTTAATATTATTTTGTAATAGCTAATTGTAAAAGCTAATCCCTTACAGTTTTGTAAGAGACATGAATCCCATTCCTGAATAAGTAGGCATCCACTTGTTTTATATATTTGATATCTGTTGTATGATGACATATAATCATTTCAGACATGTCGGTCTCGTGCTTTCACAGTGAATGAGCATAGAGAACTAAACAGGCTTTAGGTTACATTCCTCCCAAGTACTTTTGGATGGTTCATCTTCTAAGAAATCCGGGTATCTGATAGCAAATTGATATTCCCAAAGTGGAGCCAGTAAATTATATTTAGGTCTGTTATATTGCACTGAGAACTCTTGGTGAAAACACATAATATCACTATGGTGAACACTTGGGCTCAAGCATTACTCAACACCTTTCTCTTGAGCTTGAACTAGAGTCTGTGTGGATGGGTGATGTAGTGCTATGAATCTATTAACGTCCGTTCTATTTGTAGATCTCTTTGCAAAACTTTAAGAAATTAGCAAAATGAATTTCATTATTTGTATATGTTTTGATATTTCAATATTTGATACATATCTAGATGTTGAAAGGACAGTAATAAATAAGACCAGGACACCCCTTAAACATGTGGAAGCTTGATATCTTATTGCAGTCTTCTTAAACATGTTTAGAGTATTAGTCAGGGTGCTGGTGTTGCAGCCTTCCTCTAATCCTTTTATTGCTGCTGGTCACAGGAGCTATGAAGGGGGTTAAGCTAGACGGATGTTATGAGAATGTTACACACTTCCCCTAAGAATCTTAAAAACAACTGGTTTAGGTTTCCTTTGTGTATTCAAGGGGATCCTGTTGATTCTTAGGAGTTGAAATTTTAAGGAAACTTCATCATAAAGATTTTCATAATGAAACTGTGCATCAAGTTTGTCCAATATATATATATATATATATATATATATATATATATATATATAAATTTCAATGGCTGCTAAATGTGCAATTCAATTAATACCACTCAAACCAGAGTCACCCATCTTTAGATGGCACCTTTTTGGGTTCTTAACCTTCATTAGTACAAAGTAGGATTACTGGATGCAATGCCCCAGGCAGAACTCCCAGGCAGGAGATACTTCCCTGAGGATAGGCCATCAATATGTGATCAGTGGCCACTGGGTGCTGGAACTATAGTGAGCGAGACCAGAAGCCAATGTCTCAATCGACTGTTTAGTGACTGTGAGGTTCATATATTGTTTAGTCTGTAATGTGTCACGTATACAATAAAAAGTTGTCTGATTTGTATTGAAGATTTTAAAATGTCCTACTGACTAAATCCTACTTTGAGCTGTGCGTTTAGGTAATGGTTCTGCCAATCTATAGCATACATGGTCCCATTCCCTTTTATTTATGAAACCTACAAGGAGATCAGTGGGCTATGGCTATTCGTGGTTTGCATTGTCTTGCAGCACTGGACTCCTAGGTTCAAATACAGCCATGGACAGCATCTGCAAAGTGTGATTGAGTGAGGTTTCTCTGGGTACTCTGGTTTCCATCTACACTACAAAGAGCTAATATCTGTAAAGCGCTGCACAATATGATGGTGCTATATAAGTAAGCAAAATAAATAAACCATAGACTGCTCTAAAGGATAAGGGACCCGTCTGCACACAGCTCCTTGTTGGTACCAAACTGGGCACTGGTGTATGGAAACGAAATTTTAGTCCTGTCTCTGTTCCTCTTCTTTTGGAGGTGTCTACAGTTTGTCTTTTATGAGTTGTTTTCTTTCTTTTGGAGAAAATCTCATTTCGAAAACTACACAGCAGAATGGGCATGCTTCCACTTTCTGAAGACTACTTTTTGACTAGTCGTCATGCTGTTCGTACACTGGCCAACCCTAGAGGACACTCCAGGCTATTGTAGTGTTAGGGGAATATAATTCCAAACTATTGTGGGGTTAACATCCCAAAGTTTGTAAATTTGGTTAGGAGAACAAAGAAATAGAAGATTTAGAAGATGCTGTGTTGTACGTACATTCTATAAAAATAGAATCTGAGAATTAGAAATATTCTTGCAGCTATATACATACACACGTGGACAAAATTGTTGGTACCCCTCATTTAATGGAACAAAAACCCACAATGGTCACAGAAATAACTTGAATCTGAGAAAAGTAATTTGCCAAACTACATGTTGACAAGCCACAAAGCTTCTGGGAGAATGTCCTATGGACAGAACATTGTTCGTACTGTGAAACATGGAGGAGGCTCTGTTATGTTCTGGGGCTGCTTTGCTGCATCTGGCGCACGGTGTCTTGAATCTGTGCGCAGGGTACAATGAAATCTCAAGACTATCAAGGGATTCTAGAGATAAATGTGCTGCCCAGTGTCAGAAAGCTTGGTCTCAGTCGCAGGTCATGGGTTTTGCAGCAAGATAATGACCCAAAACACGCAGCCAAAAACACCCAAGAATGGCTAAGAGGAAAACATTGGACTATTCTGAAGTGGCCTTCTATGAGCCCTGACCTAAATCCTATTGAGCATCTTTGGAAGGAGCTGAAACATGCCGTCTGGAAAAGGCACCCTTCAAACCCGAGACAACTGGAGAAGTTTGCTCATGAGGAGTGGCCAAAATACCTGTTGAGAGGTGCAGAAGTCTCATTGACAGTTACAGGAATCGTTTGATTGCAGTGATTGCCTCAAAAGGTTGTGCAACAAAATATTAAGTCAAGGGAACCATCATTTCTGTCCAGGCCTGTTTCATGAGTTTTCTTTTTTAAAAAAATCTGTTGAAGCATGGTTGAAAAGCAATGTCTGACTTTTTCATTTTGTTCATTTTCATAGAATTTTTATATATTTATTACTTTTGTCAGATTCAAGTTATTGCTGTGACCATTGTAGGTTTTTCTTTCATTAAGCGAGGGGTACTAACAATTTTGTCCGTGTGTGTGTATATATACTCATGCATGCACACTCACTCAGTCAGGATTTAGGCATGGATTCAGAATCCACTAATATATTTTGCTAGGAATCCAAGTGAATGGGGTATTTTAAACCCCATTCTTGTGGTCTGAAAAAGGAAACTCTGCAGCATGTTCATTATGTCTGCACGAAAAAGCTGGATATTAGCTCAGTTGAGCTACAAAAAGGCTAGTCCACATGTGGACCCACTGGCATTTCTTGGACAGAAAACTCACTTTCCGCCTTCTGTTTCTGTAGCGTGTGTTTTTTTTTTTTTTTTTTTTTTTTTTTTTTTTTTTTTTTTTCTCCAATATCTTGGAGAGTATATTTGGGAGCAGTCCTCTAGAAAATACAGACCATGTATTGGCCCAGGCTCAGAGCATTATAGTCATATGCCTCTCTGACCTTTTGACCTGCACTGTAATGATGATTTCCATACTGGGCAACAGTAGTAGTCCTATGGGAAGGCAGGGAAGGACGCTTAGCATCATAGATGGATATAATGCTCGGTGTCCAGGCCTCTGGACAGGATTCTGTCTGGAAAATAGGGACGATATATGGTCCATATTTTCCAGACTGAATTCACCAGTGTGCAGGTGGCCTAGGGCTGGGCAATTAATCAAAAAATATTCAAAACTGAAAGTTTGCACAATGAATTAACATGAAATTGCCTGCATTTATTTAAATTATTTTGCATCTATGCCATCCTGTCTCACATTGCCATTGGCTGATATGTGAATAATCAAAATTCATTGTCAAGGCACAATGTATATAGGGGCTGTGGCAAGTAAAAACAGAAGTGTCCTAAAATAATTGTTTATTACTCGTAATTGAGATAACATGCTCAATTAATTGTGGTTTTGATTTGGGTCAATATTGTCCAGCCCTAAGAGGGGCTTAAAGGGGTTTTTAGTCAGTAGGAAAACTTTTATAAAGCTACCCCACAATTGAAAAACAATAAACTGTTCCCTGTTAGTACAAGGAAACTTCTTTGAGATGACTGCCCAGATTTGCATTGAAACATGGTTCTGTAGGGTTGTTGTGGCCACTATGCATAATATGCACTGAATGGCCATTTTATTACCGACACCCATATAGTGTATGGTGGAACTGAAAATGTGCAGGACTTTTGAGGAATTTGCAGCGGATTCGACCCCAATGTAGATGTGAACATAACCTAAGGAGGTTATTGTTCATAAGTTTCAGTGGTGTTGTGGACAAATATGCTCAGTGCTGCTCTATTCAAAGTAAGGCTGTGTGGTCGAAGTGGTGGAAACTTAGTTGGCAACGCTAGATTATAGAATTTTTAATATTGTATAGCTAACTAGATGCATAGTTTGCTGCTTATTTACTAACTAAACTGGTGGTGGAGCAGAGGGAGAGTCAGAACCGTTTATAATAAAAAGGCCAAAATAAGCCAAAAGCAAAATCCCCTAATTTGCATGTTGACTAATCCTAGAAACCTGACCAATAAAATTCAAGATCTGAAAAATGACATAGTATGGATAACTGGGTCATTGCTGGATAATAGTTATGACTGGGCTTACAGAGTTAGCGTTCGTTGCGGAGGATTGAAGAACTGGAAATGGGGCAAATGTTGTGAGGGTAATAAAAATGTTGAGGGTCTATGAAGGGAAATACAAGGCAGGAAAAAAGATACTGATGGGGCAACCAAATGTAACAGAACCCACAAAGTCTACTACTAAGGCAGGTTCATGAGGTGGCACTTATGGGGGACATCAACTATCTGGATATAAATCGGGAAACTGAATGTTCTCTTTTTGTTGTTAAGGCTTGGGTGCCTATTTTTGAGAGCAGAAAAATTGCAGGTTATAATTATTGGAGGAGCAGCACCGCTACTGTTCCAAGTTATGCAGCTCCATCCACTGCGTCGTGGTGCTTCCAGGGAATTACAACAGATGCTCCTATTACATGAGTAGGAACGGTGCTTCTTGTCCTCTAGCTGTTTCCAGTACCTGGAGGCTGCTGCAACAGGTGATCTGTGTGGGGTCCAGGTGTCAGACCCACAAAGATCACATCCTGTAGATAGATCATCAGTATGAAAAATTGATTTTTGGCTGCCATCATTATTTTGGTAGTGCTTTGAAAATGACTGGGGCCTCTTGTTCCACAGATCAGTAGGGGTCCCAATAGTCAAATAATTATAAACTTTCCTGAGCACTAAGATCAGTTGGTGGACATGCACATTGCTATACATTTTGACCACCAGGTGGCACCATACTTTTTATGCAAATGCCATAATGTGTTGTGTTTTTATTTTTGTATCAACCTCTGCAATGGAAAACATTGTTCCTTATTTGTCATAGTCTGTATAGTGCCTGTTACATGTAACGGTGTGAAAGACCCTTTAAATTCTTTTTGGTCACAGTATGCCGACTGTTAAAATTCTCAAAGCAGAATTGTTTTACTAATCTTAATGCGGTCCTAGGTACAGTTTATGTGAACACATTATTAGGATGCTTGAAAGTTTTATGTTGACTGCTTATGTGGTGTGCTTTTGTTGTATGCAGAAGTAAACTTCTCCATGGCCTTATTTATTTACCAAGTGTGTGTGGTCAAACATGGCACTATCTTGGGGTCTCCTAGCCTTGATAACTTTGTTTTAGGTTTTCAAAACTCTTAAAATTGTAAACCAACATAGTATAGATAAGCAGAAGACTGTGCAGCTTACTGTTTGCTGGTCAGAAGTTGTAAATCTGGTCTTTTAATGGCCCTTTAAAAAGGGACTGACAGCAAGGGCTTAGGCCTGGTCTGAAGAGGAGAGGGTACAACTGTTGTTCCGCTTCAGTAGGTCTCAATGTGCTGAGTGGCTGGAGGGTCCCAGACGAGTGTAATTAATCAGCGCGGGGTCTCTGAAGTGCTGACAGAAACATTGTGTAAGACATTCACAAAACAAACTTTTACACTACAGCCACCACATCACTACAATAAACCAAACCCCGGGCCATCCCCCTGCAGGAGGAGAAGAATTACACATCATACAAAGGACAAGCTAATTTGTTTTCAGAGCCAAAGCAGCCATTTGGGAAAGCATCTTTCTTCCCTGACGGTGTAATTGGTATCGTCAATGTGGTATAGAGCGGCACGTGTATACAGATGAGGCTGCATCTAAACACCTAGTTGTAGAGGTTTAAGGCGTGTCATTCCCCATTGTGCTTTTACATTTACCATTTGTTTCTTTTGTATTCCTTGTATTATATTTGGGGGTCATATGATGGTTATGCTGGCTTTCAGACAGTCTTCATGCTCTCTTCCTTTTTCTCTTCACTTTTCTTGCATGGTGTTACCTTTTGAACTTTTGATTTGTAAGTATATTCTGATTTTTGCTATTTGTAAAGCTTTTACAACTGTTATAGGACATGTATACAAACTACCTCCTGTGGCTTCTCTAACTTCTGTAATGGCGAATGACTGCTTATTTTCCATTTATGGCCATTTACCTACCTGCTTTTGGGATTGCTGTTGATGAGAATGGTACACTACAATACACTAAAATCTAGATACCTGGCTGAAACTTGGAGAAGGGCTAACATATAATAATTTTTTATTTTTTTTATTTTTTTTTTTTTTTTAAGTCTTCTGCTGCCCTCCATTTACTATTTTACAAAGTGCTCTAGTGATTCTGGCACTCGTAGACTGCTGTCATGTGACTGTCACCATTATCGTTGCTATTTTGTCCATTCTGGAATATACTTTTGAAAAATACAAACAAACTATGGAAAAAAAAAACCCTAAAAATTAACCCGACGGCTGATTTCTTCTGTCCTATCTGAGAGCAGGATGTGATAGAGGTAGAGAAGCTGAGTTTTTTGTTTTTGTATAGATTTATATGATTTGGAACAGATTTAAAAGCTGAGTAAATCTTGACTGGACTCCAAGGGAGGCTGTGAGAGTCCTGCTTACTCTGCTCAAACACACCACAGTGACAGCCTTCTGTGTACACTAATACAAATAGAGCAGTCAATCACTGTGTGGGTGGGAGAATCTGGGCTCTCTACCTCTCTTAGGAGTCCCGTCACTGGTTTCTGCATGTTGGAGGCAGAATATGGATTGTTAAACAATACGTCTGTGTCAATGACGTCTTATCTTGAATCTCTCCCCAAAAAACTATCAGAGGGGTTATCCTATCCAGGATAGATCGTCAATACTATATATGTCACTGCCCAACACCCGGGACCCCCATGCATCAGCTTTACCAAGACAGAGAGGTTCACCATAATATTTACATGACCGGAGCCGAGCTACACGCTCTCAATACAAAGTGTGGACATGGGCTTCAGTGGGGCAGCTCTGCAGTGCCTATAGCCACTGATACACTTTGTACAGCGGGCGGGAAATGTGGCTCCTAGCATGTAAACCTTACTGGAACCACACTGTCCCCAAGCAGCTGAACTGTGGGGGTTCCATGTGTCAGACACTCGCACATCATTGTTACAAAGTGGATAATCTATCAATCTGATCATCTCATCAATTGTAAAATGCTACCAGCAGTAATACAGTATCTTCATTGGGACAGGTTCATTTAAAGCCATTTGCTCACATTTACTAATGGTTACACAATGTAACCTTAGACAGTATGAAAATGTGCATGTTTACACTGTCTAGTCTGTTTATACCAACTTTTAGTTGGCTTGTATTAAGCCAGAATTGTTTGTCAAAAATTTGGTGCATTCAAGCCATACCCACAAATAAGTTGGAAAAATTTGTCCTGCAGGCACAGGGTGTACTCCACTGTGTATGAGCCTGAACAATTTAATGTAAAGTGTTAGTAAAATTCAGCAACAAAGTGGAAAGTAATGGATCTGTGACCCTTACTTAGTCATGCGTATAATGCCCTAGTGTACCATGGCTGGAGCCCATGTCATCCTTGTGTTTTCTTTTCTGCGTGTCACCTGCCTGTTGCAATTACACTCAACAGTCTTCAGCTTTAGTCCTGTCACTACTCGTGTGTGTATATAGTGTGCAAGCCGATGCTGGAGATAATCTGAGAAGCTTGTCTATGTATTTCTCTATACCTTGCTTCTTCTAATATTATATGGTTAATTTTCTGATCTTTTACAGGAGAAAGTCTTTTACACACTCTTACGTACTTACACCATGTACAGATAGCGGTTTCTCTTGTTCCCTGTAAAAAGTTTGTCGATTCTTCGACTACATGATGACAGGATTACAAGAAAGTCAGTGGAACGGTCAATGAATTCTAACGGTGTATTGAAGAACATAATATAGTACCAGTAGGATTAATAGACCTGCATGGACCATGGTGGTCTAAGGGCTTATTCACACATTGAATTTATTGTCTATGCGCATGGCTTTTTTTTTTTTTTTTTTTTTTTTTTTACAACCTGTCTTTCACAGCCATCTAAATGGACATAGATAAAGACATGTAAATAGACCCATTGATAAATACATGAGTTCTATAATGGCCATGTGAATAAGTGGCCATTATTAATGGCCGTTCATGGACTTGCACAGATGGACAAGGCCATGTGAATAAGGTCTTAGGCAGAGATGTGGAGTTGAGGTGTCCAGACTAATTTAGGGAAGAAAAAAATTTTGGCTTCAAAGTAGAAGGATTAATTATTATACATGTATTAGTATTGTATAATTAGACATGTTGGTTGATACAGATCTACTTTCATAGATATTTAGTCGTTAGATTTCTTCAGAAATTACTGTTTCTGACTGACCGTGGCTGTCAGACATTTATTTTGGGCTCAGAGTCTGAGCAGGAGTCTTGAGTTGGGCTGTGGTAAAAATGGAGGAGTCTGAGTTACTGGTTTGGCTTACTGACCCCACAGTCCTGGTGTAAGGCTACTGAAGGATTTATGTTATAGGGGTTTTCTAGTACTTTAGCATTGATGACCTATCTGACTCCTGGCACCTTTCAGCTGACTGAAACACTTTGGAGCGCATATAGCTCTGTACATTGTGTATTGTGTATTGACTGTGAATAATACCGCTGCAGCTCTTCCCCATTTAAGTGAATGAGCTGCGCTAACGTTCCTGGCCATTACACAATGTATGGCGCTGTGCTTGCTTCAGAACACCTATTAATCTAAATCAGGGGTCGGCAAACCCCGGCACGCGTGCCAAGAGAGGCACACGAGGCTTATTCCCCTGGCACGGCAGCGGAGTCCTCGCCCAGCAGCTTCGATCGGACCAAACATGGCCGAAACGAAACTGCTATTATTATACTGTGGGGTCTCTTCAGACCCCCGAGTATAATAAGCGGAGAGTCAGGAGAAGTGATGAAACCTAAAAAACAATGATACTCACCTTGCTCCCTGCGCTACGCGGCGGCTGTGCGATCTGCCGGCACTTCTGACAGCTGGCAGGGCCTCGGGTCACGTCCGGCGTCATTACGCATAATGACGCCAGAGACCCAATCAGCGGTCGCTGACATCAGGCAGAAGCTCTGAAGAGAACAGAGCGGCAGCGGAGCGCAGAAAAAGGTGAGTAGCATTGTTTTGTTTTTTTTATGTTTTGTCACTTCTCTTCGTCCTGCACTTATACTTGGGGGGGTCTGAAGAGAGCTATGGAACATAATACTGTGTGCGGGGACCACTATGGAACATAATACCGTGTGCAGGGACCACTATGGGACCTAATACCGGTTGCAGGGGCCGCTATGGGACCTAATACCGTGTGCAGGGACCGCTATGGAACATAATACTGTGTGCAGGGACCACTATAGCACCTAATACCGTGTGCGGTGACCGCTATGGGACCTAATACCGTGTGCAGGGGCCACTATGCAACATAATACCGTGTTCAGGGGCCACTATAGGACATAATAACGTGTGCAAGGGCCGCTATATATGACATAATACCGTGTGCTGGGGCCACTATATGACATAATACCGTGTGCTGGGGCCACTATATGACATAATACCGTGTGCTGGGGCCACTATATGACATAATAACGTGTGCTGGGGCAACTATATGACATTATTCTGTATAACGATGTGTTTTTGCACAGAAAACACAGGCATTTTTATTTGTACAAAAAATGCACCATGTGAACACAGTTTTTCATTGAAGTAAAAGTTCCAGTGGCTTAAGACTATATCTGCATCCAGATACATAGTGTGTTTTCACCATAAGGATGCTGCCATACGGTGCTCCTGGACACATTTACCACTAATTGGGGTCTGCACATGGACTTTCATTGCTTCTAATCGGAAAGTACAGGTGCGTCCCTGAAAATAGTAAACGCATGTGTCCTAATGGTGCTCTCCCCAAGGAGAGAGATTCCTGTCCCTGAGCCACTCATTGCATCCCACAAAGCCAGCCAGTTCACTCTGCTCTGCACTGATGAGGGACAAAAATCCCGAAACAGCGCTGTATGCAGATGAGTGAAATTGGCTTGGCTAAAATTCCATTTGCTGTTTCAAGACTCAGTGAGTCAAAATCAAATTGAGGATCTGTTACATCCAACAGAGGGCGCATGAGCTCCCAGCTCCTTTCCCATAATGCCTTGTGGCATGTGTCCTAAAGCATCTGGTGGCAGCACTTCTTTGTTTAATTAAGGCTTGTGGTATAAGACTTTAGTTTAGGGGTTGTCAGACTTACAATTATTGACCGGCACTCCGAGTACCTCATCTTTTGTTTTTTGTTTTTTTTTTTAAATTTAAAATCGGCACGCCAAACAAAAAAGGTTGCCTACCCCTGATCTAAATGCTGAGACTTCTGGCAGTCTGTCCCTCCATCAATCTGATATTGATGGCCTACTCAAAGGGTATGTCATCAGTTTTCCTCTAAAGGGGATATTTATGGCAAATCCACACTTGTCTGGCTATTTTCAGAAGTGCCCTAGTAGTGAAGGTAGAGAACTTCGCATGGGTGGCCACCTCCATTTACAGCAGCTGTGAGGAATTGGGACTCCCATTCTTGAAATAGGTGCAGTTCTCTGATGTGGGGCCTGAATCAATCATGCAATACCCTTTTGGACATACCATACATGTTTGAGATAGAAATACCCCATATAGGGACAGACTATTATGACCTAAATCAAAATCGCGATTAACTGAACATTTTACCTCAATCAGGGTTAATGAACGATGATTTTAGGACACTTCCCTATTTATGCCATGCCTTCTATTTACATGCTTTTGGTTATTCACATTAGCAATCCTGAAGGGACAGTGTACAGTTAGTGACATACCCTTTAGTCAATGGCAGTGTGAGACAGGATGGCATGGGTGCAAAATTGAAATGAACGATGTCTGCAAGTTCACATTAATTGAGCTGAATTTTGTATTTTTGTATTTTTTATTTTTTAAACGATTAATTGCCCAGCCCCTATAGGTACATTAACATATGGCAGATTTGTTGCAGAAATTTCACTTCTGTTCATTTATATTGGGTTTGGAGAAAACACCATGTGCTTGTTGTAGAAACAACCACATTCACACGTATTGGATTTGATGTTTTCTCACAGAAATGTGTGAATTCGGCCTTAGGCTGGGCTCACATCTGTGTCTGGTACTAGGAGTGTCGGAGAGTCCGACCACTAAAACAGCAGTTACCTGCGGACACCGTTGGACTTCATAAACTATAATGGGGCCCGGTTTCTATACTGAGCCCGGTGGATAGAACAGTTCTCCACCGATTTCTGGCAGTTTCTGGGGTGCAGATGTGAACTTAGCCTAATTAGTCTGATTTGACCATCCTACAAAACCAAGTCTGAGTGTTCAACAAGTATAGGATACTTCTTATAGTGTCAGAAGACTGGGAAGCTTCCTGTATGAACTTTTCTGTAATGCACATAATTTTAGAGAGCACTGAAAGACAAGCTCTTATAGAGGAATTTGTAGTGTAAATATTGTAGCGGTATAAATCCATTAACAAACTCTCTCTAATTTTTTTTTTCAGTACGGTTAGGAGATATGATGCAAATGTTTTTAGCACGTCCTCTTCTGCTCTGATTTTATTACAATCCGCGGCTTTTAGGATGGTTAACATCCAGATAACACCAGAGTAAGTGTCCCGTTTTATGTAAGCGATCCATCTTACATGTACCTTCTCCAGCATAGTGTACATAATCCACACTTTAAAATAATATTTCTTGGCCTTCGCCAGAGACCTGAGAACTGTTATCGTTTCCTTCAGAAAGACGTCTAAAAGAAATATTACTCTCCGACCCATTACATTAGTGCTAAAAAGTCCTGAGCCGCGGTTTAAATGGAGCAGAATGCTTATATTTGTGCCTAAATATAGCAGTCAGTATGCTGTGTGTTTTTATTACTTGCAATTTCCTCAAGATAAAGTAGTTTGATTGGAGCAAGAGTCGGCCCTCTCCCCTCGGCAGTTATGTCTGAGGTCGCCGCTCTCATCAGTTTAGTTCTACCTTTGTTTAGGTTTCTCACAACTGTTGCTACAGACTGAAGTTCTCTGTGCCGATGCAGTGTTATAGATGGTGCACTCAACACTTGTGGCCTTCCAACAGCCGGCTCCCTTTGGCTGACCCTGATATGTCACACTCCCAGGTTCAGAGTTTTAAATCCTTTCTAGACATGAGGTTAGTGTTGAGTCTCATTTCTACACCTTATCCGTCACAGCACCCTTTGACAGTCCATGTGCTCTGAGCTGGGGGCATCAGGTAAGTGGTGACATTTTGATTGGGTCAGCCGCATTTTGGAGATTGACAACAATGCCTGCAATGCTCTCCTGCTGCAGGCCAAGAATTTACTTGGACAAATGGAATCGGCCACTAAATGGAATCAGCCACTAAATTTAGCTGACATTAAACTAGGAATGACCTGAAAAGTGGTTAAGAGCTTCCTGGCGCAGTCCACATATGCTTTTAGCTTCAGAAGCTTGCCGATGTACAAATAGAAAAGGAAATAATTACTTTTTGCTACTATGGTTTGTCAAAATTTCCCAGCATTTAGTTTTTTGTATTCTGCATAAGCTTTATACTACATGGTGCAATATTATGATATTGTGTGTCTCAATAATGTACTTTAATTCTGTTTTATTTTTTTTAATATATAATTTTTTTTTTTTTTTTTTTTTTAATGCAGTACTAGCAAAGGTCACAGCGCTTCACATGTCAATGGCTAGTAGTACATACCAATATTGCTAAAGCCTGGAGGCAATTTATTCGCAATAGTGGTTGTATATTTTGCTATTTATAATAGAGGTGACCTAATTGAAGTGACACTTTTTTTTTTTTTTTTTTTTTTGTTTTGAGCATCCCCTTAAAGGGGTTGTCCAGAAGTTGGAGCAACCTGTGGGACAGCCAGGCAGGTGTTTTAAAAAACAAAAAACAAAACCTTTTTTTTTTGTACAGTCCCCTTTTGTGTCGCAGTCTGAGTCCCGCAGCGCCAAAAGTCATGAGGCCAATCAGTGGTTGCTGGAGAGGGATCGGTGACGTCATTCATACCACGGACCTTGCCAGCGGCCACTGATTTGATCTCAGCAGTCGCATGAACCCCACAGGTTGCTCCAAATCCTGGACATCCTGTGTTAAGATCAAAAACTTTCAACCTTCATGTTATTTCCACAGTTGAAATATACAAGCTACAATCTTTACATGTGCATTTATTGTGGATTTGCGACATTCACCCTATGCAATGCTGTGAAAACATACACACACCAGGTTAATTACTGCTGCAGACTTTATCTGCTGCGTATGGATAAGATTTGGGCATTTTGACAGCAATATCTTTCATTAAAAATACTCAGCCAGCTCAGTTGGTTTCAGTTTGATTTCTGTCGGTGTTTCATATAGTAACCCTTATCCTGCTTGTATATTTATTTTTAACCACTACCTGTTTTGTCACTTGTCAGTTCCAGTTTGTATCACAGACCAGAGTTTCATTTAGGCAGGGTTCACACTACTGTTGATGTCCGTTAAAAAAAAAACAAAAAAAAAACGGACTCCTTTCATAACAGACATTAACAGACACTAACTGATGTTAATGTTTCCGTTTTAACTGATCCAATTAATGGATTAGTTTAAAAAAAAAAAAAAAAAAAAAAGACACATTAGTATCAGTTAGTGTCCGTTTTTTAACATGGTTCGTTTTTTTTTTTTTTCTTCTGAGCATGTGCAGAAAAAACCGGACATAAAATAACGGACAATAAAAGATGGTTATCAATTACTGTCTGTTATAAGTCTGTTAGCCATAGACTTCAATGTTAAAAAAATAACGGACACTTGCTTACCGTCAAGAATCTGTTATTTCAAACGGACAAAAAAGCCCTGCATGTAGGATTTTTTTTTTTTTTGTCCGCGAAAAAAAACGGACTTCTGACGGATTGGGTGTAAACGGACACAATATAAAAACCCATTGAAATGAATGGAAATTTTAACGGATTTCTGACGGTTCAGCTAGTGTCCGATGCTAAAATCTTGTAACTGACAATAGCAACGGACACTACTGACGGACACCAACGGTAGTGTGAACGCCCCCTTACAGTCTTTCAGAGCAGAACACTCTGCATTGCTTCCTTGCACAGTATCATGCTGATTCTTATGCTGAAGTGTCATTTATCCCAGATGTTATACCGTAATATAATGAATGCTAATGGACTAAATTTTAGTCTATTAGCTGTTGACACGCTTGCTTACTGTTTCAAGTAACAACCACCAGAATCTACATACAGCTTTGTAATAAAATACAGACTGTAACTTAGGCTAAGGCCCCACATAGCTAGCCACAGCCAAAAAAGCAATGCGGAAAAGACTGCAGAAATGAATCGCGCTTTTTTTCTGAATAATTTTTAACAAAGTAAATAGAGTTTTCCTCTGCTGACTTTATCCTCCTATTATAGCTATACAGAAAATGCCAGTGTTTCCGTAGGTATAATTCACGTGCTGTGACTGGCATTTCCGCTGCAGATTTTTATTTTTTTTTTTCTGCTATGTGTAGATGAGATCCACCTTGCAGGTAATGTAAAACGCAGAGTTTTTTTTTTTACCAGCTGTTTCCACCATGGCCAAAATGCTGCGTTTTTGCAACCCTTGCCATAGGCATCACGCAGATGTCCAATTGTGCAGACTGAGGCTCATCCGATGAGGAGTCCAATACTCCGTTCCGTTCTTGTGACTATAGAAGAGGTCCTGTCTTGCTCTTTGGCATCTGAGCATAACGGAAGTCAGTGGGGGACGGATGGCACTTGGATGACACTTTGATGTCAGATAAGTAATAGAGTACAGAAGATTTATTATACCTTGTACGCCAGGAGTATGGCATACAGGACATGAGTCTTAGATTTTTGTGCAAGTTTTTTCATAAAAATGTGTACCCTTGCCACTTTACTGAAAAGTGGCATAGGAAGGGACAATGTGTGTAGCCTCATGATGATTTACGCCAGATTACTGCTGTAAATGATGCCCAAGATCTATGCCAGCTATGAGCAGAGGACGCACCTGATTTATGAGGTGGTACTGTGGAAAAAGATAGACCTTGTAATTTATTAATAGAAATCTCTGCTCTATCTATGCTGGGAAGTCAGCTAGCTTTGTATGCACAGTCATACAGGGATTGCTTTGTCACAGAGTTGGACCGCCCTCTTAATTTTTCCTGCGGAAATCTAAATGAATAAAATACAAGTAACTGAATCTGTGCCCACAAAACTATATATCGGTCTGCTCAGCTCTTGCCTGCAGGTCACACTGAATTTTTCATGTGACAGTTCCCTTTAATTCACCTTGTTTTTTGAGCAAGAGTATCATACCTCGTGATATATTCCTTTTATCTATTCTGTTTTTAGATTTGTCTTTGCACCTTCATCCAACATATTAATTGCTGGAGCCATCTCAGAGGAAAGATATTAAGAAAATATATATATATATATATATATATATATATATATATATATATATATATATTTATTATTTTTGGTGGCATTTGCTTAGATTGTTCAATCCTAAAGGTCCAGATAGTTGGCGGCACACGCAGCTGTGATATGCATTCTGATTTCTCTTTTTTCCTATGCTGCTGTTGCATTTCTGAAATATTTCATTGTAACATCATAGATCGCAGTAACTAGATCAAAAGTTGGTGTGGAGACAGATACGTTCCGCTGCAGAAAGCTAGCGGGGGGTATGGGAACTTAATCTAAACGGAAAGGTTATCTATTTGTGGGAGACCTCTATTTGCTGGCTGGAATGCTGTGCTGTCTACTTGCTACCTTTTAGTTTGGTTGAATGCATGAGTCATTCCTGTTGTAGTTGCTCATGGAGTAAATATGTATATACTGTATATGATGTATGGCATGGAACCCTCTGCTCTCCATTAAAAATAAATCAGGTTGGGAATCTGGCAGATGTTTCCTTTTTCGTTGTGTAGTTTACAATAGCACCAATGACTCTGTTTTTCCACAGCCCGACTCCTACTCTGACGCCTTAGCAAATGGCTGATGGTCATGTTCAGACAAAATCTGCAAAGCTCCTCTAATTCACAAAAAAATTAATTATATAAGGCCAATAATTGTATAATTTAAAAATCCTTTAATTTAAATTTTTATGACTCTTGACTCCAACTCCACACAAAACTGTCCTTTGCTCTGATTTTGACTCTACAGCCCATGTTGCTGAATATGGTTATCATTCACTGTAGCCCCTAATCCTATATAGTGAATGAACATTCTTGGGTTATTCTGGTTAACTTTTTGGTGTATCCCCAGTGAAGGAGACCCTAGGTATTTTGTAGGCATTATCCTCACAGAAGTGCTGTGCGTGCACCCCATCATCATTACACCTAGAAGAGCCATTGTCCACAGCATCTGCCGGGGTAGTGTCAAATGGCACCTCAGTGAGATCTCTTTAGATGGGGATAACTGTTATGGTGGTAAAAGCTGGCGCTGTCGGTCATATTAGAGGAGGAGGCTTTGGACAGGTTTAATAACTGGCTGCCCTCTGCACACTTGAAATCGTTTTTGTATAGTGGGTAAAAGTCTAGTTTTCCTGTAACCAAAAACGCTAGTAACAGGTTTAAAGGTGTGTGCTGCGTGGATTGCAGGGAGTCATTTGGTTAACATAATTCGCCCTGGTTTCAGAGGACGCATTACCGGCTCAAGGAAGGTGTACCAGAGTTAATAGGAGAGTTTACTGTAAAATACCTACTTCTGAACATTAAACACAAAGCGGTTTATTGATGGAAACTCTTCACTTTAATAAGCTCAGTAGTATTGACGTGACTCTCAATGACTGACTACAGGCCATGGTAAAAGTGCTTTCAACTTGGAAAAATTCCATCTCGTATTTTTAGAAGAGAATTCCTTTGTTTTATAAAGCAATTAGAGAAGAGCCGTTTGGTAACCTTACATAGTCTGCATATCCACATCAACTGGAGACCATGCTCTTTGTTCAGATGTTTCCTATAGGCGGCCTTGCTCCTGAATTATGCAGTCTTTGCAGGTGAATGGATGCTGAGGTGCAACAGAGTGTCACAGGCACTATACTGTGTGCAGAGCTGTCTGCATCCGGCTCCATAGACTGTGCAGATATCGGCTGATCAGTGGAGGAGTCTGGTTTGGAGCCCCACAATCTCATATTGATGACCTATCCTAAGGATTGCTCATTAATATGTAGCTTTTGAAAACCTTTTTTAGCCTAGTGGCTGCTTTAGGGATACATTTATATGATGGAAATTCTATTCTGTGCCGAAATATTTATAAAATCCACAGCAAATCTGTGTCCTGTAATGCAATTGCAATGGCAATCCATTTTCTTGCTCATACCAGGGCAGACTTTTTCGTGCAGTTTTAACATCCACCACAATAAGTAATATGTTACTTGTTGAAGTGGATCGGCCTCGTCTGAATGAGCTAATCCGTATGCAGATCCGCAGTACATCAAACCGCAAATCCTGAGGATTAGACTTTTATTTCTCAATCAAAAATCTGACATGTGCGTGTAGTTATAGAAATAATATGGGTGGTCCTATTGGGCTGGCTAATAGATGAAGTCTGTATACTCATGGATCCTATGTACAGTGGTCTGAAAATAGGATCCAATATGGGTGATAAGGAGCAGTGTTTAATCCAAGCTACCTTTTATACCGTATATACCCTGTAATAGGTGTGTAATATATAGTCAGGTTTATGTACAGTGTTTACTATTGTAAGCCAACTTTGTTCAGCTAAATATAGAGCTCCTATTGTTTAACCTGTCTCTTTTCCTTGCATATACAGAAATGAAGTTATGTTGCCACCAATAACTCTGTAAATAAAGCTTTTACATGTATACACAACTTATAGGAGTCTCATTATGTCATCTCCTTTAATCATTTGGGCTGGTTTGTGAAAACTCATTTACCATGAAACACATTTTTCCTTGTAAGGTCCTCTTTTTGGTGCACAGAGTAACAAAGAAACAAGACTGAAGAAGGCTTTGTATGGTAAGTGATCAAATCAGGTCTTAGGCTATGTTCACACAGTCTATATGGCCTAAAATTTTCACATCTCTTTAGCATTTTTACATTAAATTATAGGAAGAGAAATCCTGATGCAGATGGAACCATCATTGACTATTATGGGGTCCGTCAGTCTTCCGTTAATGTGTGACATTCTATATTTCATCCCTGATTTTTGATGGGCTCTGCCCTTTTAGGAGTCTGAGTCTCTGATATGAACACCGGCTTACAGCTAACTATTTAGGAAAATTCTATGTTATGGTGGTGTATGCAATTTACAGTTTTACAGAACGTCTGAGACTACATATTGTGCAAAAGCTAGTTTTTTGGGGGTTTTTTTGTTTTCTTTATTGCAGATTTTGAAGAGTCAAAGCCAAGAGTAACATTCCTTTGGAAGCCAAATATAAAGGAAGCACTTCTCCATTCTACTAAATCCACTCCTGATTTTGGCTCAAAGCCACAGCAATATCTGCAAAAAAAATCGCAGATTTTCCACAACATATGGCCTCAGCGTCAAGTGAATGTGCCAGAATCGATTATTATAATCTATGCTTATTGTCTGATCACTTGCAGTCCATGTTACTCTATTCAAAGTAGCCTATTGGAAGGACAGAGATAGCAGAGTCCAGTTCTCAGCTAGCATGTTGGACTGACAAAGATGGCGGAGTACCGCTTTGTTACTTTCATCAGTCCTAGAATATTGTGCATACACATTTGCTGCTCTATTCCAATAGGGGACCCAGGACCTCCATTCTTGTCGCCAGTGGTGGGACCTCAAGCAGTCAGTCACTTATCGCCTATCTTGTGGGTTGGTGATGAATCTTTTTTTCTTTGGACAACCCTTTTTTAAATATTCAGACTTTTTTGTGCCTTCAGCTCTTCTGCAGGCCTTCGTGAACCATGGTCACATACCAAACCTGTGTAGTCAGATTCTGAAGTTCTGTCTATCCCCTACTTCTTACTAACATAACAAATGTACTTTGGCAAAAGGTAATGAACATGTGGTAGATATGACGGTAGATTCACTCTCCTTACAAGTAAGTTTTTATATACGTGTCCAATAATCCAGAAAATTTGATGTTCCAGCACCTACCTTAGAGTTTTACTGTAGTGTTATGCCCCCTCTAGATTTCCTGTATAAACATAAACTGTGTGTTACCGCTTTTACGTCGTGAAATCAATGCTTTCAAAAGTGAATATTCCCATTGTCCCACTGGAGACTGACTATTTCCCATTATTTACATAGCAACGTCATGTTCCTCAGAGCTGTACACACTGTGCTGACATCAGTCTCTATCCCAAGTGGGATCGTCCTTATCTCGCTAATATGAAACCATGTAATAGGGTGGAATATCTCTCTATCTATCTATCTATCTATCTGGTGTATTAGTAATATGTAATATTAGATTTGGAGCTCAGAGCTCTGACCGTGGCTTTCAGGGGTAACTGTCCGGCGCTGGGATTGCCTTTCTGTTTATTGGAGGTGACATGGGCAGTGGTGCAGCTGTAAAGAGGCCATGTTGCCATTGCTAAATATACATCCCTGACAGCCTGATAATAGGTTCCAGGAAGTTCAGTGGAAAATTAAAACAAAGCAACATTTATAGCTGATTGAACTTGAAAAGCCGTTTTCGTGTTGAATGGCAAATATGTGTAGTTCAGCATTCCATGACACTGATGCAGTCAGATTGGATGGGCTTGACCTTGTGTGTGCAGAATGGAGTGTGGACACAGCAGCATGCTGAATGTTTTCATCCACAGAACACTTTACCCAGGGAGAGATTTTCTGCCATCGTCTGCAAAAGTGGACCCTATGACTATATTTATGCTAACTGGTCCAGGGCTCCGACATTTCTACGGCATGCGTGCACTGTATGTTAAGTAAGAATGTCGTCCACAAAGGCAGCGTTAAAAATAAATCCACTTAACTGTAGCCTAAACCTTCCCAGCTGCCTCTAGTGTTGTGTATATACATGATTTCAGCACGGTTACATTTCTGATTAATGCGGATGTAATGCACATAAAGGAATCCGCCGCTCATTCAAGGGATTAAAACTGTTGTTTCAACAGAGAAGGGTAACAGCTATTAGGGTCGTCCGCTGAGAGGCCAAACACTGCTCATCACCATCTGCAAGTATTTCTCTTAACCATCCTGTAAAGAAAAAGTATGTCTCTCTTTGAGATAATAGGATTCATCTACTTGCTTGTCTGTGTGTGTATATATAGCATACTCATGAACTCAGCTTCATTTCTTCTAGTACTGGAGGATACGCCAATGTGAATCCAACATTTACAGTTTAATTTTGCTTGTTTTTTTTTTTTTTTTTTTTTATCGAAGGTCTCAAAGCTGTGCCAACGAAAAACACCAGTGCACGACAAAAAAGTGACGGGTGCCACTGAAAAAACGTGCAAAGGATGCTGTCTATCGCAAAACCCCCCTCAAAAGAGAAAGGGTCCTCCGAAACTGTCCCCAAACTCAAAGCCAAAAGGCACAAGAGTAAGGGGGGCTGTACCAACCCAACTGCCTAGACAGGAGGGTCAGTGACTTACTTGGTTTCCTCCATGGGCTGCCACCACCAGGAGTACCGCCAAGCCAGCTACTTGCATCAGTCCCCTCAAGGGCTGCCACCCCAAGAGTACGACTGAGCCTGTAACTATTGTCCGTCTCCACAAAAGCAGAGACAGACACTGGAGAGCAAAGAAGGAGGGAACCCGAAGGCCACACACTCCAACTCCTAGACTTCGGGTAGGACCCAAAAGGGTTTCCGCATCCCTACATCCACACAAAAACAGTGACAAAACAGGTGACAAAACGTGATAGACAAAAAAGAATAAATAAGTGAATAGAGTGCCAGTGTACTGGCCCGGTCTATCCGCCGGATCTATAAAAAATTACCCATGCTGGATAAACCAAGCATAAGGGTGAGTGCTTCTAAGGTGTGATCAAGTGCTTGTGCAATGTGCCAAATTCAGTGGGTTTCCCAGGCCCAGTGAATATAGGCACCTCTGGAGTCACCGTCCCCAGAGGCACTTGCACCATGAGACCTTCGAAAGCGTCCCCGGCCTCTTGGCCTTGATCGACCAGGGTCTCGCTCCTAACCCTGGTGTGTTTCTCTGTCTCATGTTCGCAGCGTTCAGTTGGCCCTCTACAATGGTGCACACCCCACTGGCAGAGCCAACCTACTGGCTGTTACTGATAAGAACAGATACTACACTTGATCTTAGCCAAAAGGCCGAGAAGCGAGAAGCCGAAGTTTAATTTTGCTTGTGCCATAGCAATGCCAATGTCCATAGTCAGGGCTTCATTGTCTCGCCCCTTTTGTTAATTCAGCAACCTTAGTGGCAGAACAGTGTTTCTTTCTTGAGGAGGGGGACACTATCTCCTTATGGAGACTGCTTTTGCAGACCACCTATGCTAGAGTCATTGAAGCCAGGCTTGCCAGGAATTCTGGGGAAGAATATGCAAATAATTTTCCCTTAGAGGGAGTCTGTCACCATAACCCAGCCCTACAGATCGGCTAGGGTCATCTGAATCAAACCTTGTGCATCGGGCCTTCCATTGCTGAGATATTGTCTCTCTTGTATATGCTAATGAGCCCTTTGTTGCAGTGAGGGTGTTATCACTTACCTTTTAGTTCTATTGGCAACACCTTCTCTGCTCTAAAGAGCTCATTTGCCTATTGACAAAAGAGGCAATATCTTGGTTAATGAAGCACCGATTCACAAGGGGGAAACACTGTTAGGTTAGTGTCACCTGAATCAATCTGTCTGCTGAGTCTGGGTTTGTGGTGACAGACTCCCCTTAATGGGAAAAGTAAAACTGTGTCTCTAGAACCACCTATTGGAGGTAGGTCTCACCTTGTGACCTGGCTTCAGACATCATATAAACCAGAAAATCTTAGCGGCTAAAGTGGTTATTCCTGGGGGACCCAGTGGTCATCAGAAGAATGAGAGACTGAAAGTCCACTTGCATCTATCCTGTGAATAAAGCTCCAGTGCGCTTGTTTGACACTGTGGCAAGTTTGACTGCAGTCTCATGCAGCCCCATAGAAGTGAATTGGAACACTTGCAATGCTAGCGCACTGGCACTAACCCTTTGTCAGTGCAGAGTAGTTCCCTGTTGGCTTAGTGAGAGACCATTGACGTGGGTCAGTAGTGGTACTATGCCTCCCTGTGGAGACGGTCTCTGCAGCAGCACAGAGACACCTTCCAATAGTCACCCAAGGAAATCTTATTTGCATATTCTTCTTTAGGATAAAGGCACAAGGACTGAAATACAGCGGAAAAACTGTTGCAGAGAAAAATATTGCAGAAATAGAGTAAAACAACGTATGAAATTTTACCACATGCATGCCTTTTGTATTTTTGCTCTTGTTTTCAGAGTTTTTCTCAGCATTTTTTTTGATCAGTCAATAAATTTTCTTGAAATCTACTTTTTTTTTTTTTTTTTTTTTTTTTTTTTCTACGAATGCATCATTTTTGCACTTTCCGCCCCCAGCCTAAAAGGTTTAATGTTATGCTTCATTCTTTTAAGTGCACCAGAGTTATTGTGTGGTATATAGTAGTGCATTGTATAGTACAGTCTACTGCACTTCCATGGACTTTGTCTGATATTGCAGCTCAACCTTGTTCACTTGAATTAGTTGCAGTACCCAACATAGCCTATGGCCAGAGTTAGTGCTATTTCTTCAGATACTGGACAGCCTCTTTAGAAAGATTACTTTGACTAGAAATCTGGCCATACACCTTAGATCATTATTGGCTGAGCCTGACATTATCTGGACTAGCCAACCGACTCATGTCGGGGTATCGAGACGACTCCTCCCTATCGAGGGCACATGCATATAGGACCAAAGTAAGCGTGCCGGAGTTTGGAAATAATAGGGGTGTTCAAAATAGTAATGGTCAGTTACACAAGCATTCTGGCTAAAAGTTCCTTAAAATATTCATAATTGATAGCATAAAATTGGTATATGCCATCTTCTATGTGGGTATTCCATAACCTTACAAGATGGGAATCATCTTGTGCTGCTTCAAATAATAAGACGTGTGTGCAGTTCAGATATTATTCTATAGTGTCCATTATTCGTAGATAAGGCAGATAAACAGCGCCTGATGGACTGCATCGGGTTCCATTGTGGTTCTTGCTATCAAAGCAGACAGAACTGACACTTGCTCTCTTTGGTTACTGTAACACAGATGTGAACAGAGCTTTACGGTTTTTTGACTGATCAGTAATAACCCATTTACATTGCCTACTAAATACTGCTCCTGTAACATCCTCACAATGATATGTTTTGCAGTTTAGTTATGCTATAGGGACATTACACGGAGCAACCCTACATGCGTGTGCTTATCCTATATGGCTAGAATTGTTATATTAACCAAACATTGATGTACAGTAAATGGTTATTTGGATCTTCACATTTGACAAGGCTAATATATGCCTGAGCAGGGAGTGTTGTCATAGGGGCAGTGTTAACTTGGGTTCTGTAACATCACAACTTAGGTTTGTGTGTGTGTGTGTGTGTGTATATATGTATGTGTATGTGTATATATATATATATATATATATATATATATATATATATATATAAAACAAAAAAAAAACCCAAACTGATTTCACTAGACCTTTTATATAACCTTTCTTGAACGTTCTTTTTCGAATGTGATCTGGGAGAAGCCAAAAACTCTGATCATCCTCCATGGCAGTTTTGTTGCTATTCTAGTCTATGTGTGTTTATACATATCCATCCACCCACCCATCCGTTAATGTGCATATTTTTTAGGCTAGTTTTGGGGGAAAATTGCTAAGTAAGAATATGTTCAAAAGTAGAAATGTGAATTAAGTGAATAAGAGAGAAATCCCATTAATATTTGGTGTGACCTCCCTTTGCCTTACACCATTTCTTCTAGGTACATTTGCAAATAGATTTTGAGGGAACTCAGCAGGGAAGTTGTTCCAAACCTCTTGTAGAACTAAGCACAGATTTTCTGTGGATGTAGCTTGCTCAAATCCATCTGTCTCTTCATGTAATCCCGAATAGACTGGATATCACTTCCAGTACTACTTTTATACTGAAGATAACTCTTAATGACATTGGCTATATGTTTGGCTTCATATTTATTCTGCAGCAGGGCATTGATCCTAGTCACATGCCTCCCTCATGGTACAAAATCTGCCTTCTATGCCAAAAAACAGTAGAAATACCCTCCTTATGTCACAGATGTTTTATTAAATTTGTTTTGAATGCTTTATTATACTACCTTGCACAGTGTATGTGTATATGTGTGTGTGTGTGTGTGTGTGTGTGTGTGTGTGTGTGTGTGTGTGTGTATATATATATATATATTATATATATATATTATAATATTAGTGTGTGTATCACAAGGTTAATATTGCACATTGTATACATCACATTGCTATGTGAAAAAATATAAAAAGAAAAGGCAAAAGCTAGAAACAAAGTTAATGGCATAAAAGATTTACACGTTTCTCCTTGTGTAGTATTCCTGTCTGCTGTCGCTTCTCCTGATAAAGCGGTGACTGGCCTTTCATAAAAACGGCCAAGATTAATATTAATCCCCTTAAAGCTGCCGCTCATGATATAGTCATTAGGTGACTTGAAACTAATCCTGCCCACCTAACTGGTGTGATTTATTAAATACACATGGAGGATTTAGTCTGAATGCGGCTTGGTAGAGTGGGCATCAAATAAATACCGCTCTGTGTCTGTGTTAATGCTGGCAGATTGGGACACAATGGCTGACAAATAGGATGTGGAAGTTTTGACCAAGACCTCAATGAAAAGGGGCAGTATTACAAAACCTAGTTTCTGAAATGCTGTTCCACTGGTGAAATTGCTCGCTGGCTCCGTTTGCATATTAAATACCAAATGTCTTTTTGGTCCTTGTTGCTGTCAAGAAGTCTGAGTCACTGATCCATAATTATCTGCGGCTGCAAAGTAGAATTGAATTCCATAACTACACTCCAGGATCTTTTTGCCTCTCGAATATCCCATTCCAGCCCCCTCCCTTTTATCCTTTCTGATGAAGTAAAACTAATGAGACTGTGATCAGTGTTGTCTTACTTGTTGCTTTTGATCTTTAGCAGCCATTGGGTATTATTATTTTAGTCCCTGAGTACAGGCTGTGTTTTTTGTTCCTCAGAGAATGTTCATTTTTTGGAGCTAAAACATAACCTATATGAATTCAGGTATATAGTATAAAGCCAGCTTTTAAACAAAAGAGAAGTATTTGGCACATGGCTTCCATGACCATTCTAGAAAATTAGGGACCCAAATTCTGAAAGTAGCCATTGTTGGCAAAACATTTTTTTTCCTTGGGATTCATGGTGTAAATGTCTTTTGAATTTTTCCTGTGCGCTTTATCTTCAGAAGGATAATCATATAAGCTATGGCCAGGTGTGAGGCTTCCAAAGAAAGGGGAGACCTACTCTCAGAAGAGGTGGTGATTTTCCCAGGCACTGCAGGAGTCGTCCAGCATCGTGGCTGTGGTTAGCGCTAGGGTCCTGGATTCTAGTTGAGCCAAGGACCAGCCAATTCGGCGCTAGTTTCCTCCCACGCTCAAAGACATACCGATAGGGAATTTTCTGTAAATGTCTGTAAAGCATTGCGGAATATGATGGTACTATATAAGTAAGCTAAATAAATCCAGTCCCTTTCTGAATGCTGTGTTTCCTGTGTATAGCATCAGAATGCTACGACATCAGACTCTGCCATTGATCCATATGCCCTGTCGGATGGCCAAACTCCTGGAAAGCACTTTAAAAAAGTAGACGTTTGAACTTTTCAACAATCCTCCTAAATTTGTGCCCCAACATTTTCAACTTGCATTCAGTTGGTATAAACTGGAATTGAAGTGGTTTCCTGGGAGTAGCTTAATCCTCGACAAGCACTAATAATGCTGAAATTAATATATTGCACCTGCTGTACATGGCCACTGCCCACATAAGTTTTTGTTTTTTTTTCCTTCTCTCCTCCCTTCATTCCATCACTGGCTAGGAAGTAGATCTCCGAACTTTAGTCTGCATTAGTGACAACAGGTGCATTGGCAGTGTAACCTCTCCTGAAGAAATCACATGTTGGATGTATGGCATGTGATTTGCTAGCAAAATGAGAGAGTGGGTTACGTGGCCACTTTTGGGATTGCCAGAATAGTACAGTATTTTGGGGGGTACTATTGATGATAAAAAGAAAAAAAAAATCATCCTGGACAAACCCCTTTCTTTAAAAAGACACTCCAAAGACATACTGATAGGGAATGTAGATTTTCTGTATATAGGACAGTAACCACAATGTCTGTAAAAAGTGCTGCAGAATATGATGGCACTATACAAGTAAGCTACATAAATAATTTCAACCCTTATCAACCACACAGATAGGTTAGTGTCACTTGACACAAGCTGTGTTTTCCCCTTGTGAATCTGTGCTTACATTGCCAAGATTGCATTTTTTGTCAATATGCATATGAGATGTTTGGGGCAGTGAGGGTGTTGCTTGGAGCAACTGCAACACCCTCATTGCTCCAAAAAGCTCATTTGCATATCGGCTAAAACGTCTACAGAGGTTCACAAATAATGATAAATGACAAATGATAGAGATTGATAGATAGGTTAGTGTCAACTGAATCAATCTGCAGGGCTTGGTTGATATGCTGGTTCCTGGTGATGAACTCCCTTTAAAGAGTCCTACTTGCCTCTCAGATTTCACGCTGCTCCTGTTCCAATGCTGCCCAGGCCCCTTGACGGTCTCTGCTTTCTTGTCTCGCACAGGAAATGACTGTTCATCTTATTGCTGGTTGCAGCGATGACCTGAGTCCACCAGTCATCGACTGAGCAGTCATTTCCCATGTATCAAGATAGACAAGAAAGTAGAGATTGGCAGGAGCCCAGGCAGCGTTGGAATGACAGTATCACTGGATTGGTTAGGTGGGTTGTTTTTACAACATTCTGAGCCAATTCTAAAAGAGAATTTATTGGCTGGGCAATCCCTTGAGTATTTTCTATACTTTAATGGTTTTGTCACCAGTATTGTCTTTAAAAGACGACTAATGAAATATCAAATTACTGCCGCAATACTGTATTGAAATCTTGCTCTTTGCACAGTATAGATATACATTTGTGGTGGCCATTAAGCTGTAATCACTGTACATAATCACGTTATCACTCTTTTTATAACATGCCAACTGCCTGGCACAGCCCACTGTGGAGTTAATCTCATATCCTTTTGTCTCTGCAATTTACTTTGCCTACTGAACGATATAGGAGTAGTTAGTGACAAAGCGAGAATTTGTTAAGTAAGCTCACACTGAACATAAGTGTCTTGTCAACAGTGTTCCTTCCAACCAGTTACTTGAGCACTGTTAAGACCATAAGGATACAAGCTAATGGACCAAAGCATAGAGGATATGTGAGAATTCAGCTGGCAGTACAGGAGTGCAAATCCTCCTGGCTTATAGTCATTGTGCTGTAAGATGTGATTGATCTACTAAGGAGACAAGTTCCCAAATGCAAAGGCAGCCAAGAAAAAGCTATTCAAGAATCAAAGTCTGAGGCCTACAATCAGTATATACTAAACCATATTCCTAAAAATACTTGTTTCAAGCTTAGTCATGATGCTTTAGTTGTGGCTATCCTGCAAGACTTGTGAAAAAAAAAACACCCTTTTGTGACTTTCATCTTTAGAAACTTTTTATTTTTGAGTAAATTATTTTTGAAGCTTTTTAAAAAAAAACACTTTTGTCGCATAGATGGAGCTTTCATATGGTACTAAAAAGACCTACCATTATATCTCTATGTGGAGCAAATGGAATAATAATAATAATAATAATAATAATAATAATAATAATAATAATAATAATAAATAATATAATAAAAATACTGATATAATAAAAATAATTAATATAGAAATAGTATAGAATTCTAAGTTTTTTCTATTTGTTAGTGTTATAAAATTGACAAAAATTCATGCAAAAAAAAAAAAAAAATCCTCTCTCTCTTCCATGTATGATGATTCCAAATATGTGTACTCTGTATCGCTGTATTACGTGTTTTTATCTGCACTTTGTTGAGCACTTTTTTGTGGCTGGGGCGGATAATTTAAACTTCCTTGTGTAAGAATAGATTGATATAGTGCTGGCCCAAACAAATGACTTACCATCCCATCCACACCACTCCTTCGCCCCTTTCAAAAAATAAAAAATAGCTCGTCATTGACCCTTTGATTTAAATAAATAAATAAAAATGAAATAAATATATATATATATATATATATATATATATATATATATATATATATATTATAATTATAGATTTTTTTTTTTTTTTTTTTTTTTTCCATCCCCACTTCGTTATTCAAAAAAGCAAGATAACTAATACACCATGTGAATACAATTAAAAGGTATTCCAAACTTAACTTAGGCTTCTATGGTATATCCACAAAGCATGCTATAAATGACTAATAAATGGGGCCAGAACTATCATGGGAACAGGGGTGCCATAATTACTTTTCTGCCTGTTTTAAAGCTGTTCCAGGTTAAGAGTGAATGGAAAGATGGCCATCCATCTGCTCTCTCCAATGTCTATGGAAGTCACAGAAGCTGTGCCCATGTGCAGGTACCTCTACTTTTGTTCTCTACCTGTAGGTGGAATGGGGAGTTGGACGACACAAGTCCCATAGGTAGGATAGGCTCCTCCCGGTACTGTCAGCAGTGACTTTCCATTTGTGCTTGACTGATGAATCCAGGTACAGGCCTCAGCATTAATCTCTTCACAAACGTCATGTAACTGCTGAGGCCAGCACAAACTGGATGTCACTGCTGTTGGAAACAGAAGACTGGACCTGCAACAGCTGGAAATGGAGGCCCAGAGAGAGGTAAGTAATGCTGTTTAATTATTGGCTCCCTCACTAGCAGTATTACATTTTATAAAATAAATCGCCTTTAAGACTGGCATATAAAATACTGGCCTTTGTGAGTATGCTCCAGTAGACAGTGGGCTGAGATTCTTGTGTAAGGTCCAGTGCCTTCACTCTAGAGCTTTTCTGCTTTCCCACCAAGTCATACAAAGGCCATTGTGTGTCATTGTTGTATTCATTGGTATCAGCAGGCCTTTTATTTTAACATGTGCAATAGATATTCATATTCCCCAGAGCATGTCGCTAGCTGTCTGAAGGAATATAGCAGGTGAAAAAACAAGCGGAGGGAATGATCGTTTTATTTCTGTATTGCGTATCTTTGGTCGACGCTGCCGAAGAATACTGGTGTGAAATTTTAGTCAGAGCTGAAGCATGTGTTGTAATTTTCCAGGACTGCTTTCTTCCAGCTGTGAATTACCCAGTTCCTCCCCTGCTCCCACAGTTGTATAGTAAAGACCAGAACTTGATAGATTTTTTTTTTTTTTTGATAGATTTACTAGTTAGCTGCTCCCATGTCTTTGCCTTCTCCTGGTGACATTTGCAAAGCATTACAACTGTCATGCTTCTTGATAACTTGACCACTGGGTGGCGGTGTTGCTGCTCTGAGTTAAAGGGGTTTTCCAGGATCGGAATAGTAAAGGCTTATTGTCATTTTAGGCCATCAATATCAGGTTGACCGTTGCGGTGCCTCCTCTTTAACATTGGCTTGCCTACCTGCAGGTCATGTGCTCTGTAATGGCGGTGCAGGATATTGCAGCTTATTGCCTTTCACTTAAGTTTCTGTTGCAGGTTTTGTTTGTTGGTCATATACCTCCTTTTCATTCTTTCTTGAAAATTGGAAGATTTGTATACTACGATATATGTAAAAAAAAAAAAAAAAATCTGGATATAGTGCTGATGAATATTGATTTTATAGCAGCCTCTGTGTTATGATGGATTCTCTTGGGAGAATTTGTAGAGGTATTTGAAGCTGTTTTCATCCTCAAATTCCACTTAAAATACCAGCTGAAATAAAGCTTTTTCTTCTCACCATGGGTTACGCTGATTAGCCTCACACTGCAGAAACATATAGCGAAAACAGTCATGGAAACTGCTGCAAGATTGAGCAGGATTGTTGTGTGGTTTTTTGTTTTTGTTTTTTTTTCCTTTTTCAGCAAGAGGAAAGAAAAAAAACCATCCATCTCATAGGAAACAATGGGAAGTAGATTCCACACAGTTTTATAGCTGATTTTGAGGCAGATTCTACCTCAAAATCAGCTATAAAAGCAGCTCTAAATTCCTATGTGAACCTAATTAATGTGAATCGGGCTCAGTTACCTGTACAACATGGGGCATGTTATGTTTGTGTAAAATTTAGCTAGTATTGTTGTCTCTTCATTCTGCAGATTAATGGGGGCCGAAGTATCCCTCCTTGACCTGTTGGAAGGGTCAGACATCGGCTTGTAAGGTAGCTACTTTACCACATGTGGCACTTAAACCTTTCACCACCTCCATTCTAGATCTCTGCATCTGTTAAAAGACGCTGATCCACTGATTCCGGCACAGTTGGAATTTTCTCTCTAGCCTCCACTGTTCCCGAGTAACAAGCGTAGTTAGTTTTGGTTTCTGATGTGCAATTTAAGGTCTGTGATGTCAGGCGGGGGGTGTAATTCAGATGTCCAATCAGAGGCAGCCAGTGTCAGAGCTGGGATTCCCACCCCCTTGCCTGCTCCTGTGTGACACCGCCCACCTGACAGTACAGAACATAAATAGTATGTGATTGCTCGGTAATGGTGGAGGCTAGAGAAAAAATTCTAACTGTGCCAGAATCAGTGGAGCATCAGCAGCAGCTATTAATTGATGTAAAGAGCTAGACTTATTGGAGTGGTGAAAGGTCCTCTTTAAAGGAGTTGTCCAGGATAAAATCTGTCTAATTTAAGCCAGAAATCACTCAAAACGCTGCTAAAGGTATTTGGTTGAACTTATTAGCCTATTAATGGCACTAACCGACGTTTTTGGAAAATTTATTTTTTGCCCGGAAGACCCCTTTAAGACTCTTTCTGTATTTGGAATGGGAGTGAATTTGTTTAAAAGAAAGACACATGGTAAATGTAAGCTTAAAATTCTTCTTTTAAGATGTTCAGGTTCCTTAGCTGTAACTAAATGACAACCCATACTGCTCTGCTCCTCTAAGGGTTGCCTATACCTATTGAATGGCTTATCATAAATTAATTTCTAGTTTGAGTATAAGTATTCCATGTGAAATACATGGTTTTTAGGTGGAGATGCTGTTTGCCTTGCCATAGTACAACATGTGCCATCATGGACAGGATGGAGCCAATGTATTCTCTCATTTAGGCAGAAAAGAATCCATTATTTGGCATCTGCCTTTTCTTCAAAAACATCTTCACAATGTACTTTACACTGGTATGCCACAGCAAAAGAAGAATGCTGCTTCTGTGTAGAGTATGTTAAGTCTATTCTAGGAAAACAGGTGCTGAATTGGCAAGTGTGTCTGGACCACAAGATGTGGAACGTCCTGAAAACTTTAGAAGTGCATGCTCTTTTTGAAGAGTATTTTTACCAAAAATATAAACCTTGCCTTGTATTAGTACATCAAAGTTCAGAGCAGTAGCCAAGATGTAGCCATTATGTCCTTTTATACTTCCAGATCTATGCAAGTCAGGAGTGAATGCCTGGCTGTGGCTCAAAAGAACAGTGTCAAGAACTGCGATGGGGGATCTTATCAATGATCTGTGGCAGTTTTCTGGTGTAGATATGCTATAATGTGGAGCATCCTTGGTGCAAGGTGCTTTCTTGTGCTGAAGAAGCACCTCATCCCTCGTTCTGCGTGCCATTCGCTACTTTCTGCAAATGTGTTATTATAACGGACTCCATTCTGGGAGCCTGATTTATTACAAGGTCTGAGCCTTTATTAAGATTGACATATGAAACATCCATACTAAGTGTGCTTCTTTGTGTGAAGGTCAGAAGCAGTAGCTGTTGGCCCACATCTGTCTACAGTGTATGGTCAGCCTAAGCTTTTACTCACTCTGGCAACTTTAGTATTCAGATTATAAAAGTCATTCATTGTCTGTAAATGTGGTTTACACATATGCTTATGCTTCCTTTTTATGCAGTCTTTTGCCCAGGATATTCTAAAATTGAGAATATACTTGCAGACAGCATAGAAATCATTAGTAACATTTTCTCCTAATTTTAGTGTCCATTACTTAAGAGATTAAATCTGACAGCGTTTCTAACCCAAAAGGTCATCCTGGAGAAAACATATTAACAGAGCTCACAGGTTAGACATAGGAGAAGACGGATTGTGTACATTTGTCTGTGTTCTGGTTGTTTTTCTACATTTCATACAGAGCCTGGCATCCATGTGGCCTCTGGGACAGGCAGACTGATTGAAGAAGTCCACGTAAGAGCATGTGTATTGAGGAAAGTCCTTGGCAAACAGGTCTTGTTTATCTAGGTGAATTAAAGTTTGTGTTTTCCTGTCATTTTGAGGTCATTTTGATTGCGTTCTGTCCACTCTGTAAAAGCAGTAATAAACAGCGCGAAGGTGTTCATTCTGCAGACTGGGAACAATGCGGAGGTCAGGCCCCCAGGACCTTGAGGAGTATAATCCCTATCAGGTGCTATTAAGATACTGGACAGTCAGTATTGGGAAATGGACTATGTAACACTTATCTTAATGGCAAGTATCTGTACAAGGAGGTTCTTGGCAGATTAAATAGTGTAAAAGACTTGATGACATCAACATTTTGCAATTCCCAGAAAGCGTTTTTCCCATTTCAGTAGGTGACGTTACAGGGCTAAGCTGCATAGTTACTATATGAGAAGATCATGGTATTGGGCAAGTTCTTTGGCCACAGGGCAAATCTGTACACCTGTAACTCAAGCACAAATGCAGACTTAGACCTTATAGTACTCATTACATAGTACACATTACAATGGACATATTTTACATATCTTATATTTACCTGATAAATCCATTCATTGTAGTGTAAAAACCAGTTTTATCACATCTGTTTATAGTTTAAAATATGATTATGCTCCTATATTTTGCCAATATATGCTACAGTAAAAAAAAAAAACAAAAAAAAACAAAAACATATATACACACCCTAAATGCGGATTTAATAATTTTTATTCCATCCCCTATGGATTTTTCTTAGGCAGCAGCTGTCGTGCATTATAAAAGAGCATGAGGCAGATCACTTTGTATCTACTGTCCCTATATCTGAACAGCTGTACCCTTTGTGTTTCGCCTGAACATGAAATGGAAGCAGCTGAAATTTGACACAGATCTCCTGTCCTTTTTTTTTTTTTTTTTTTTTTTTTTTTTTTTAATGGAAGTTTCTTTCCCCCTCTTACATTGATACTCCTCTTGTGTTCATGAACCTTGTTTTATGTGTTGCAGTTGGTAAAATAGCAAAGGATCACGTAGTGTAACAAAACGCTCTGGCCAACATTTGGTATCTAAAATTAATTACTTTTCCTATATTAAGCAAGAAGTCATTGCAACTGAAATTGCTTTGTTTTAGTGTCTCTACCATATTTTTATTACACACTTTTGTTCTATGTTAAACACCTGTTCAGTTAATACTAGTATTCCTCAAAATATTACCAATCTGGAGCATAATTTCTTTTATTATTTTATTATGCTTATTTGTATAGCGCCATCATATTCCGCAGCGCTTTACAGACATTGCAGTCACTGTCCCATATAGGGCTCACAATCTATATTCCTTACCAGTATGTCTTTGGAGTGTGGGAAGAAACCGGCGGGATTCAAACCCAGGACTGGAGCGATGCAAGGCTGTAGTGCTAACCACTGAGCCACCGTGCTGCCCCTAGAACTCTGCATTATTTTCCTACTCCATTATTTCTCCTAAAATTTTGGAATAAATTGATAGCTGGGTATTACCAGTTGGAGGTGCATCTCTACCCTGTTTGGCAGTGTCCGGTTCCAGGGTAGAGACTCACTAGGAGAAATAACATTAGGTGAACAGTAAAAGGGTGTTCACACATAAGAATTTGCTGATTTGGGGGCGAATTCTGCCCCAAATCAGAAGCAGATTTCATCAAGATTCTGCCTCCCATTGTTTTCCATGGGAGGCAGAGATCGTAGCAGAACGCTGAAAAAAAAATAAGAGTCCTGCTCCATCTTGCCACAGATGCTGTAGCTAGTTTACCTGTGGCTCAAGACTCCCTGCTTATTAGGCCCATACATCTGGTTAGGCCCCTAACAGCACAACTCAGATATATTAGAAAAGTTGCTCTGGAATTGCCACTTGGCGACCTCTGTGGAAGTAAATGGAGCATGGGCAAAGTATATGCACCACCTTTTCATTTTCCTGCGGCACCCTGGTACCCCCCATTCTCTTGCGGGGGTCCCAGCAATGAGATGCTTATCAATTATCCAGTGGATAGGAAAGAAGCGTCATGAAAACCCTATAAAAATGTCTGTCTTATGAATAAGTGGGTAGGTTAGAAGCCAATTTTAAAAACCTTTGTAAGAAAGTTAGTGCATAAAAAAAGTAAAAATTTAGTGTTTATCATTTTTGGAGGATTAAATGCTGTTTGTCTTTCATACCATACATTATTTTAGGTTTTATCTTTTTGATGACTATGATTTCTTAAATGCACTCCTTTTTCAGTTTGTTACAGAGACTTGTACATTAGTATATTTTTTTTCAGACCGATGCCACATTCTTATTTAGGAGAATTTTTCTCCCTTTCGAATGGCTCTTCTCTCTCCGTCTGCATGAAGCGCTGATTTATTGATGCTCCGTGAAAAGTCTTGTTTAGTGACCGAGAGAGAAGCACATGACATGGCAGGATGACAAATGAAACTATTTGTCCTATTGTCCTTAAATTAGGCAAACAGAAAGAACACGACAGCTTTGGTTGCCTTCTGTCAGAATGTGTTTGCGTACAACTGAATACTGCCCACTTCCAGATCAGTAAGACCGGGCAGTGAGGGCCTGGCTGCTGGGGTTACATTCTGCCCTAGCTAGTCAATGGCATGACCCAGGTACATGCGACAGAGTCTTTTCTGATGGGTCTGTTTAGTAGCAATTATTAGCAAATGTCCATATTGCGTAAAGGTCACGATGAAACTTGAGCTGTATAAAAGAAAAGAGTAGACTTATCAGTATGGCACACATGCCCAGCTAGCTGCTGCTGAAGATATATGGGGTGTTTTAAATAGGGTGATGCTTTATGGCTGCCTAGTCTTTGAAGATCTACAGTATTAGAATATAGTGTGGTGCAGAAGCGCATGGTATGTACAAGCCTCCATCCTTTCTTCTGCACTTCTGTTCTATCAAACAGTTGGAAAAACATTCTTTAATGGCTTAAATGGCTTTACATTTCTGTCATCTTTGCTCCTATACTTAGTAATAAGGTTAGTGGATTTGTCACTTTTTTATACAGCTATGGCAGTACATTGCATAGTATGTACATCATGGTGACCAAGTCTCTTTAGGACTATGGACAGTGTAGGTGTAGTGTACTTTTCCATTGTGCAGTTATGAAGTCATTTTGCATACATAGGATATCTGTCACACGAATTCGCTTGCTTTTTAACAATTTGCACAGTCTGCAGCTCTGTTCGTGAAGTCAAAAACACCAGAACCCCAGTGGAACCTTTTATAGTCAATAAGATCTGTCGGTGATCATTCGGATCTATTCAAGAACATGTTTCATTAGGCCAGGGTTGTCCAGCCTAGTGGTCACATGTGGCTGAGGAAGGCTATTTAATGTGGCCCAACGCAAAATCGTAAACTTAACTAAAACATTGGGGCAGTTTGGATGTTTTCATAGCCCCAGAGGGTGAGTTCATATATGACAAGACGCACACCATCTCAATGAAGAGAACCCTCCACTGGGCTGTGTGCTTGGAGGGAAATGTACGCCAACTCTTCCCGTATCATTTATACCATATTTCTGGAAGAAATTGATAAATCTGCACGCCCACCCATGTTTTCTTTTTGGGAAAGTGGCAAATATGGCACAGAGTTTTAAAAAGTTGCCATTCTTTGTGCTAAGCTAAGTTTTGCGCCATAAATAGTGACTTTATTTTCCTTGTACATCAGATAAGTGGAGTACAAGGTGTAATAAATTTGAGCCATTGAGTTTTTTGTGATTGTGTTGCAGTGTCACATAAGATATACATACGCTGTAGCTATTTGTACGCGTGCCTATGTGGGTGTATAATGCGCGGCTTCCGATGTGTTATCTTACAAGCGTACACAGTAGAATTGACACCATCATATGTTAGATGTGCTTGTGACTCGGCGAGGCAGCCATTATCAATAATATTTAAACCTACCATTGCGTTGGGTGTCTTTAATATTGTGTAGATATCGGGGAAGCATTCTTATTTTATTAAGGGTACTTCCTCTGTGCCTCATGCATCTGTGTTGGCAGATGTCACAATTTTTATTTTTTTTTTTTCATGTATAGATTTTTTTTTTTTTTCGGTCCATCAGCTTTTATTTGTGTTTGGTGGCCCAAGACCACTCAAGAAGATAATGGATCAATCTTTTTATTTATTTTTTACATTAACTGTTAATAGAGTCCCATCTGTTTGCATGTGTACAAACATTTTGAGAAGAATCATTTGCATAAATTAAATGGATGTTAAACATGTGATGTGAACAGTCCTTAACTTATTTATCCATTTAAACCTCTGATCAATCTGCACATAGCAGTCCAGTGGGAGGTCCTACTTGATGACAGACCGCCCACTGGACACCTGAGCCCGGAATGAGCAGAGGTGTAAATGGATAAACGTTATACTGAATCTTTTCACATAAAACTCTAAGGCTAATTTTTCTCAAGACTGGCGGTTTTGCCAGAGATTGTATCTACTTTATGACGAGGTTCCGGTCTGCCCAACACAAATGGGAAGGTATAAGCAGTTGTGATATCTTCTTTTGGGGCTCTAGGGTGGAGATCCTATGAAGTAATGCAGTTAGTTGTTAATGAAATTAAATTAAGAAATTTTGCTCCTACCAGTACCTTTTATTTCTCATCACTATAAGGATGGTGCGGTTGTAGCCATAACTTTTATGCCTTGTTCTGAATGAATTCCTTGCACAGATCTATGAATTGTTCTTTCTAGAAGTAGCCATAAATCTTTTTATGGGCGTCCTAAATTTTAACACTTTCTATTTATTTTTCATATTGCTATGTTTACTTTTGGTTGTCGAATTTTGGTAAGAAATCCTTTTGACAATGCATTTTACAGTGCAAAATTCATGGACCAGTTATTGAAATATGTGTTTGAAGCTAGTGATGTCTGTGTAATGACAGCCACAAGGCATATGATTTGTTGCAGCTTTCATTGACATCCCAAGTTAAAAGTGTGTGAACACTTCGGGAATGTGTTGCATCATAAGCTGGTGCTTTAGAAGTAACAGCAGTGCTGGAGCTGCCAACCAAATCTACATAAGTTGATACATATATAAATATAATATATGTAAATATATAATAAAAAAAATAATTCTAATGTAAAATCTTTTTTGAGGTATGTCTGTTGTGAGGGATGTTGTAGTTTTTAAATTAAAATAGATTTAATGGATAGAATTACTGCTATTAATGTAAACCATGGAGCTGATTTATCATGGCATGTGCGGCAGAAAACTGGTTTACAAGCCATAAAATAGAAAAATTGACTTTTTTTTTTTAGTTATGCGGCCTTGCTTGGCACTGTTTTCACATCAGCTCAAACAGATTTATCATTTATGCCAAAAATCACCATTATTATTAGGCCCCCATGTTTTGTTTTCTCCAATTCCCACTATTATGCATTTTGTGCTTGCTCTGGAGTAGCCATAGTAACATCCTGTCATGTGATCCTTGCAGTGTTGACATGTCCATGGCAACCTCAGGACAAGCAGGGCCTTAATAAGGGTTTAATGGATCTACTGGCTCAAAGCCCATATATTACTTTTTGTTCTATTGGTTGTGCAAGGGTGGGGTGTATCAGTCTCTAATAAGGGAGTGGCTTTTTATTACAGACAAATTTAGAAATATTACAAACTCTGAGGCAGATTTACATATTCACACATACCCTGTCATCTTACAATTTCACACCAATAGGTTGGCTTGCTTTGCGCAAGCGTTTTAGCACTTTATAAGATGCATCTTTTTTTTTCCCCTTTCTTTCCTACTAAACCAAGCCTATTTAAAGGGGTTGGCCACTTTCAGACCAGTATTGAGAGACAAATGTTATTGTTTGTATAATAAAAAAATTGTACAATTTTCCCATATACTTTCTGTATCGTTTCCTCTGGGTTTTCTAGATCTCTGCTTGCTGTCATTCATTCTGTATGACTAATTAGATGCAAAACTTATATATTTACTTTTCATAGGCATTAATTTGCTAGCTATTTAATAAATTCGAGGATCTTTTTACTGCTTCTGACTGACCTTGGCTGTCAGCCGTTTATGAAAGAGTCTGAGCAGGAGTTGACCTACCGAACCGAGGGGAAACTAACTGGCTTGGTTCACGGAGGATATTTTGGTGTATATGTTAGAGGTTCAACTTAAAGATTTGCATTACTTACTTGTTAAATCCTCTATCGTACCAGGTGACTTCTGCAGCCAGTCACTGTCCTCAGTAGTGTACCCTTGACGAGTAGTCACGTGTTGCCGCTTCTGCAGCTTTGTAAACCATGACCAGCGGGGAGGACTGGAGCTGTGGATGTGAAGTGCTGCTTCAGTTATTTTATGTTGTCTCCTGCTGGTGCCCCAATTCTTACTGATCTTTGGCAACCCTTTTTAACCTCTTCTGTGTTTTTTTTTTTTTTTTTTTTTTTTTTTATTAATCCTTGTAATGGTATCAAATCTTACCCTTTTGGACTAATGTTTTATAGGGGTTCATTTATCTATGTTAAGTGTGGACTATAAGCAGTTGGGTCATGGCTCCAGTACTCTGATTTCTATTTTGGGCTTAGTTTTACTGTTTATTATTTACTCTTGAAGACTGTAAAATCATTATTTCCATTCGGCTACCTATTATACATACTAATGCCTTTTCTCCTTTTGTTACAGATCTGTCTGAAATTGAGCCCAATGTATTTCTTCGTCCTTTCTTGGAGGTTATTCGTTCTGAAGATACCACTGGCCCCATTACGGGGCTTGCTCTGACCTCTGTGAACAAGTTTCTTTCCTATGCACTAATAGGTTAGTATGTACACAGTGACATTTACTGTAGGTGACGTGGAAATCCAGTGCTCAGAGCCGTTTTGTGATTGAACGATTGTCATTTGCATAAAAGTCATGATATTATTTCAATCTTTGCACAGTCACACAATTTATGAATTTCAGTTTTACTTTTGCAATCCATACAGAACAAATTCCATGCCCTTACTGCCCTCTGCTGGAATTCTTCATAAAGACAGTATGCTAACAATTGTCTTACTAGAATTGTGTTTAGAAATGACAAATCACATGCAAAAGGATGATTCATATGCTTACTAAGCACCGCTAGGATGGCATGGTGTACTTTGGATGGGTAACCATTATATATACTATTCTAAATAATTAAGTTTTAAATACATTTATTAAAGGGGTTTTCTCGCCAACATCACTACTATCCTATCCACAGTATAGTGGATAGATGCCTGATCATAGATCAACTTTTGGGACACTCGGATAACAGTGATCCTGAGTTCCCTTTGTGTATGAAGCAGTAGTGCACGTGTGTGACCACCACTACATTCACTTGTATGGAACTGATGGAGTGTTATTTTAGTGATTTAAGGCCCAAAGAATTGAATGAAGTGACCTTTGCACTTGTGCACCCATTCTCATCATCGCGGAGGGTCCTAACGGTCAGACCACGAGCAGTCAGACATCGATCATCTATCTTGTGACTGGTGGATTTGTGGTGTTATGGGGTGTTCTTATGTAGGAATTTGACACTGATTTGGTGGCGGATTCTGCCCCTGAATCAGCGCAGATTCTGCCCAGGTTCTGTTTACAATTGTTTTCAATGGGAGTCAGAGATTTCAGCAGGATTCTGAAAAAATAACCGTCCTGCACTGATTTAGCCACGGAGTTCGTGGCTCGAGACTCCCCACTGATTAGGCCCATTGATCGCGGAAAGCCGCAATGGAATATCAATGCTCTGGAACAGGCAGCCAAAAAATGAAGTGGAATTCCTTTTTTTTTTTTTTTGCAGTGTGAACAGCCCTTTAGCTGGAAAACTCTTTAAAGAGTAAACCTTTAAACAACTTTTTTGATTTTCTGACAGCATTTGTGTTAGCTGTTCCCAACCTCTACTGTGTTTTCAATTAGTGATATCTCTGGAAATACAGGTAGAACTACACACTTCTAAGTTTTATAGATATAACTGTTTGAATTGGGCCCCCCCCCAACCCTTATTTCCCTGCTTTACACACAAGCTTGTATGCCGTACACAGTGAGAAGCAGCATACAGCTCTCAATAGAAAAGCAAGAAAAAAATAATAAAAAGTACAGGATTTCACAGAAAGCAAGCACAATTTAATAAGGTATATTACAAAATGTATTAATGATGCAAACACTGCTAGAAAATCCTAAGTAGTTCTAAAGTATTTCTTATGCTTTAAAGTGTAAGTTAACTTTTTTTATTTTTTTGTAAATCGGTAGTACAGATGAAGGGAATAAACTTTACAATATAATACACTAAAAAAGTGCATGTGTCTGTCAGTGATTCTGGTGCTGCGCTATACTCAAGCAGTGTCAGTTTACAATGAAGTCTATGGAGAGGGGAGAAAGAGAGTGATAAGAGGCAGTCTACAGAATTAAATGAGCCATTCCTATCAGGAGACGTCTGGACAGGAATTCCTGATAACACAAATGTGTTGTGAAAGAAAACCACCTCTATACAGTTTTGATGAGCTTTCTTCTTTCTCCCGCTCCCTTTTCCATAGACCTCTATTGATTTAGATTTGATCAATGGCAGGAGAAGGCAAATAAGTGAAAACACAGTCCCTTTGCTATATTACAAAGTTTCTTCACCTGCACTATGGATTTATGATTAAATAAATAAAAGTTTACACTTTATTGAATGTGATATCTCAGTGATAACTCTAGGTATCAAGCAATTGCATCCTCTAAAGTAGGCGATACCAATATGTTCATTGGGTATATATTTGTGAATTATGTTTTGTATATTTTGACACTGTAGTAAAACTTTAAACATTGTATGTTTTTTACAATATCTAACAGACTTTAGAAAATGGCTAATATTGTGATGTTTCTGTAATGTAGATCCAGTCCATGATGGTACAGCTGAAGGTATTGAGAACATGGCAGATGCAGTTACACACGCCCGCTTTGTTGGCACTGACCCAGCCAGTGATGAGGTTGTGCTGATGAAAATCCTGCAGGTAACTCGAGAGAGGGGACTGCATCCCCCCTGTCCTGATTCTAGGGGCAATTAGATGAATTGCTTAAGCTCTTTGTATCCTGTTACACGGAGACACGGGCCATGTTTTGACTCTGGAAGAGATTTGCGCCTAATGTTATTTTTAAACAGAGGTCTCATGTACCTGAAGTAAAAGCTTTTTCAAATAAAAGATAATTAAACGCTTCAATTAATTGATTTCAAGCATTTGTCGAGCTGTACCAGAAAAAGTCCTGGGCGGGGGAGGAGAAGAGCAGAATGCCAAAAATCATCAGCGTGATTGAGAGAGGAAGCGCAGGCTATCTGTTTACTATGAAGAGCACATGGACCTGTCTGATTAGAAAATAGGCATCAAGTTTTAGATCCTCTCATGATGTACTGGATTTCTAACTCTAGTTTCCTCTTGTCTTTCATAGTGTAAATTTTTAGAATTTTGTAAATTGAATATAGCCGTTGTTAGTTCAACTTTGTGTACAAACCTGTATTATTCTTTAAACTTTTTTTCAGGTATTGCGCACCTTGCTACTCACTCCAGTAGGAGCTCATCTGACCAATGAGTCTGTGTGTGAGATCATGCAGTCTTGCTTCCGGATATGTTTTGAAATGAGGCTGAGTGGTAAGTGTTTTTAAAGGTAGGATATAATAATGTGATGGCTCGTATGGCTGGGATCTCACTTAGGGGGCTGTACACATCACGTTTCTGCAGATCCGTTCAGCAGATCCGTTTAATGGTTCAGTTTTGTTTTTGTTTTTTTAAATTTTTTCTTAATAGTAAAAACAAATGCAAATATGTCTTTTAACATTAAAAAATAAGTCCCTCTTGGCTTGGCAGGGCCTTGAATACTAGTGTGTAGTGATGGGCGAACATCACCAGATTTGTTTTAATGCATAAGTGCTACTATTGTACTCTTGGGTATCCTGAGACCCCAGTGTATAATAAGGAAAGGCCCAGGGAAGGTGAATGAAATTAACAAACCACTGTACTCTCTCCTTGGCTCACCTCTTGTGAGTGTCTGGCGGTCCACTGGTGTCGTCTTCTGGTCTCTTTAGGCCCCTAATTGACATCACACACCCCAGGGTCACCACTGAGGCCTTTGACCCAGGGCCAGGACCAGAGTGCACATGACGTCAACCAAGGGCTAGAAGAGCCCAGTAGAAAATGCCAGAGGACCGCTGGAAGTCCAGGAGAGGGGTAAGAAATAGATGCTGCTTGTTTTCACTTTACGCCTCTGGACCTCCAGTTATTATACTCTGGGGTCTGATGATACCCCAGAGTATACATTTTCATCCGTTTTTCATTTTGATGGATATAAAAGTGTGAAAGTATGCAATTTAGGGAAAAAAATAGTTTGCACAAAATGGCAGATGATATACTGAATTCAGTCAGTCACTATTATTTTCGCCTGACCAATGGCTGGAAATTTCCAACGTGTCAGATTTGATTTTGCAGACAAATTTCTGCTATCAGCTGTAACAAGTCGTTCAAAACTATCACCAAATAAAAATTGTCAAAATTGCCATTTCGGTTCAAGTCCAGTGTGTATGGCTAGCTTATGAGCGTTCAGGAAAGAACTGAGCAAACTCCTTGCTAACTCTTAAATAACATGTGGTCTCTCTTAGGGCACCCTTGTTCTAATATTCTCTGGTCTGGATAACAGTCTGAATTGAGAATACCAATATTATAAGACTGGCCACACTATCTTGTAGAAAAGGGTGCATGTCCAAAGATACAAGCCAAGGACCATGGCTCTTCCATGAAGCCTTTTTCAAACTAGTTTCTTTTCCCTTCTTTTTTCTACATGTGGAGTGCTACCATTTTTTTTATTTTACTTATACATTCATTCCTTGTCGTGCTGAATATCAATAATACAATATCATCTATCATCAATAGCATCTATGTTCTGAGAAATCTGTCTTCTGGAACTGAATTGACAAATAAGTATTACAAATGTAATATCTTAGGTTGGTTCTTGTTTTATTCTTACCACCCCAGTGATTCCATTTAAGAAACTGTTCATAAAAATGTATTTTATGTATGATCTATGTGGGCTTTGTATAGAGAAGACTACTTGGCACTGAATCTGAGCTATATTTAGATAGTACAGTTATATTTATCATAGGGCCTTTGAAGTATGTGCCTCCCAGGAAAAATGCCAGAGATGTCATATAAAATATATTATACTAGACTTGTCCAACCCATCATCCAAACCATTGTCCACATTGGAAACTAGAATAATGGCAATTATGTTTATGTATTTATGTGGATATGTGTGGGTGGTTCATCCACTGAATGACTCTTCAGTGATACTAAATGGGCAGCACACAGTATGAGAAGCCTTATCACAGTAGGTGGTGAGCAGAAAGCTTCAGGCATGTAAATTCAAGTACAGGATGAGACGTGAGATACTGTATGTTTTTCCAGTAAAGAGCCTTTATATCACACTTCCTCCTTTTAAAGCTTGAGGATTCAGATGATGCACCTAGTCAATGCCTGTATCTCCATCCTTGGTGTCTGTATTGCTACATCAGCTCCACAGCACCATCTGGTGTTCCACACATGGCACGCAGTGAGTCAAGGGGTGAACACTGGGCTGGTTTTAATAAATTTGCCGTAATCCTCTGTAAACAAAGAATGGAGGGGGAGACCGCTTGCAGAAGCCTCTTGATAATATCACACAACGTAATGACACCTGTGTTATTTGTTTTTGTCTTCGCAGAGTTATTGAGAAAATCTGCAGAGCACACTCTTGTCGACATGGTGCAGCTGCTCTTCTCAAGGTAAACCCTCTTGTGTTTGCCTGTGCCTTGCTGACACGGCCCCCTGAGGACTGGCATATTCTACACTTATAAGGGGTCCACAGGGCGAGATGTGCCGATAGTCATCTGTCGTCTTGGAGTGTGGACAGAAGGAAATAAAAGTAATTGTAGGACCTAGAGCACATGCGGCTAAACCCAGGTTCAGGGTTTGCTTGCTGACCTCTAGGTGAAAAGGTCATTTATAGTGATGGGGTCTGGGTTTTATGGCCCACCTTTTTACTCTGATATACATTTTTAAAATGGATATTTTTCTTCAAACACATATAAGAATTTATTATAACATGTTTGGCTGCCTTCTGGAGGCCATAACATTTTCGTTGAAAAATTTAAGACCATGAGAAAGAAAACAAAGATTTATTTTTTTTCTCTCTGGTGTTTCGAAGAATAATAAAGTCCTCAGAGCTGTTCTTAACACCAAAGGTACCAGTACCTGATGGACTCCATTGGGATCTGTAAGGATTCATTGGTTATTATCTGGAAATGGATCCATCATAGCTGTCATGGTACTGTTGAGAACTGAAGCCATAAAGTTAGTGTGAACAGAGCCTTTTTCTAACATATTAGCTAATGAAAACGTGATCCACCAGGGTACTACTTTACTGATGCTTATTTGGTCAGTATATGTGTATCTCTTTCTCATTGGTGGTCTAGTAGTCTGTACTTTTATAATCCTTCTGCCTTTGTAATAGAAATTTCTTGGTGATCATATAATAGGTCTATCCAGTATCCAGTCTCAGGGAGTGGGCAAGAGCAGAAGCCTGAACCAGTAATGAGAGAGGAGGCGTATCTCAGACTCCCTATAGACACCGTAGCCACAGATCACAGCTCTGTCCTTGTGGTCTTTATTCCTAAGGAGTTGGTATATAAAATCCAGAGAGAGGTGTATAGGTCCAGAGGAAGAGACTATGGTCAACAAAAAAAGATTAGAAAAGAAGAGGAAAAGATGGAAAAAGACGTGAAATAGAGGAGACGGGTTTAGGCTCAACGTTCCCATGGGGTGGTCGGGGTTTTCTGCGTTGAGAGGCAATCAGTTGCTACATGGAGCATGGAGAGTGTGAGTCTATCCGAGGTGGAGGCAAGAGTATAATCTATCCATGGGGACCAGATCCTTTTTACATATTTTTTAACTCCTGACTGAACTGATGCTTTAAGAAAGATAAAAATGAGAAGAAAAAGTTTTTACTTGTTACATTGTTTCTAGCTTGACATTTTTTACGCAAATCATAATAATGGTTACTATGTATTCTCATTGGAGTCACATAATTCACGCAGATTTGTTATATACACTTTCCTACAAAAAGGGTAAAATGTATGTCATCCATTATTTAATCAGTAAGGTCTGTTTTTTCGAGGAAAGTATGAGAAGTATAGGTTCACCCCGTCGATATTGGTCATATACATAGAAAATTTGCGTGGTTGACAACCGGTCACTAGAAATTTGTTAAGCAAAGCTTAAGTGGCATCTTGCGTGACCCAGTAAACTAAACAGTCACCAGCTGCATCACCTTGGCCTTCTGTAAAGGTGAAAAGTCAAAAGTCATAGTTAGTCTGGATGTAATGGGGCTAGGAAGAACAATAGCACTTGTGCTTGTATACATTTATATAGATAGGGAGTGTGACAGATGTTGCTAATATTTAGGAGAATTCATAGTCAGGATATTGATTATTTCTTTATTCCCATCAGGGGACTCTGCTTTATTACAAGGATATTGCAGCCAGAATTGTTGGGTCACATGCTGTAAGCACATGAATCTTCAGAGCTGCTTGCTTGGTGTCCAGGAACCCTAAACTCAGTGATAGAGGCTTTCTGAACAATCCTCTTGTAATGAAATGGAACATTGCAGCAAAGCCACCAGTAAAAGATACTGAATTACCTCTCCATAAAGATTTAGGGGACATGCACACATGGCACATGGATGTCCTCCAGACGCTCCCCATACTTCCACGGTTCTATTCACTGAGGTCCGTGAGCATGGGCTGCAAAAAGGGCAGGAATAGCAGTTGTCCCGTGTTTTGCTCACTGTCATAGAAATGAATAGGTCAGTGTGCTAGCCGTAAAGAAGTGGCTAACACACTGATAGTGCACACGATTGTGTGCATAAGGCCTTATAGGGGTTCTCCAGGAGTTAACTTACTAGTCAGGGAATGTTGTAAATAATAGCTTAAACCCAGCAATACACATGTAGACTTGGCCAAACATGCATGTGTTTTCAGTGGGGGAGAGGACTGTAAGCCACTGCCCAATACTTCCAGCAGCGACTTATCTACCTGAGAACAAAAGGTTTGGGACTGTGAAAACAGGGCACATATTGACGAAAAGTTGAGTGCCCCTCCAATACAAATTAGATGCTCAACTGTGTCAGGCATGAATGGTGGGGGGTCTGGAAATGGACAGAGAATAGTACTTAAGTACACAAAAGTACATAATCTGTACAAAAAAATAGAATGTGGAGGGTTTACTAATACACATTCTCTGGAAAATTGGTGTTTGAGTGCCAAAGAAGAGTCACTTTATTTTTTTTGCACCCTGCAAAAAAGTAGGCAGGTATCACGGCAGACTGCGTCAGGGACCACTTGACCTGTCAAACTGGCATAGATTTCACTTATAGCACACAGAACCTCCCGAGATGCCTGAGAATTATTTAGAGAGCAGAACTCTATGGGGCAGATTTACAGTGGATACGGAAACTATTCAGACCCCTTTTAAATTTTTCACTCTGTTTCATTGCAGCCATTTGCTAAAAGCAAAAAAGGTCATTTTATTTCTCATTAATGTACACTCAGCACCCCATCTTGACAGAAAAAAAAACAGAAATGTAGATATTTTTGAAAATTTATTAAAAAAGAAAAACTGAAATATCACATGGTCATAAGTATTCAGACCCTTTGTTGTGACACTCATATTTAACTCACATGCTGTCCATTTCCTTCTGATCCTCCTTGAGATGGTTCTACTCCTTCATTGGAGAACGGCTGTGTTTAATTTAAACTGATTGGACTTGATTAGGAAAGGCACACACCTGTCTATATAAGACCTCACAGTGCATGTCAGAGCAAATGAGAATCATGAGGTCAAAGGAACTGCCCAAGGAGCTCAGAGACAGAATTGTGGCAAGGCACAGATCTGGCCACGGTTACAAAAGAATTTCTGCAGCACTCAAGGTTCCTAAGAGCACAGTGGCCTCCATAACCCTTAAATGGAAGAAATGGAGCTCAGACATCTCTGGGTTCTTCTTTACCTCTCTCACCAAGGCTCTTCTCCCACGATTGCTCAGTTTGGCTGGACGGCCAGGTCGAGGAAGAGTTCTGGTCGTCCCAAACTTCTTCCATTTAAGGATTATGGAGGCCACTGTGCTCTTGGGAACCTTGAGTGCTGCATAAATTCTTTTGTAACCTTGGCCAGATCTGTGCCTTGCCACAATTTTGTCTCTGAGCTCCTTGGGCAGTTCCTTTGACCTCATGATTCTCATTTGCTTTGACATGCACTGTGAGCTGTGAGGTCTTATATAGACAGGTGTGCGCCTTTCCTAATCAAGTCCAATCAGTTTAATTAAACACAGCTGGACTCCAATGAAGGAGTAGAACCATCTCAAGGAGGATCAGAAGGAAATGGACAGCATGTGAGTTAAATATGAGTGTCACAGCAAAGGGTCTGAATACTTATGGCCATGTGATATTTCAGTTTTTCTTTATTAATAAATTTGCAAAAATATCTACATTTCAGTGTTTTTTTTTTTCTGTCAAGATGTGGTGCTGAGTGTACATTAATGAGAAATTGACCTTTTTTGCTTTTAGCAAATGGCTGCAATGAAACAGAGTGAAAAATTTAAAGGGGTCTGAATACTTTCCGTACCCACTGTTTTGAAATGGTCTAAAAGCAAAAAAACTTAGTCTTAGTTATATCAACCAATCAAAACGCAGCTTTCATATTGTATTCTGCCCCAGAAAAATTAGCTGTGTGAAACTAAAGACCAATTAATTAATCTGTCCTATTATCTCTGGCACATTTTACTCCAATGGGGTATAGTTAACACCAGTCTTAATGAATTTGTCCCTTAGTCAATAGGGGGTGTTTTTGTATATGGTTTAACGGTTTTACTTGGATCATTTGTATGATTGTTTCCTGTAAATGGGCTATACATTTATTTCCTATGGACAAATCCTTATATTGCGGCTTTGGCCAGGGAACAGAAATCAGTCATGCCTGGCATTCACAGAATCATGTTTTCCATTAATGATATGCCATTACAAATCAGGCAGGTGAAAACTCGAAATTGCAACTGCAAAACACTGACCTTCAAAACTCAATTATCTCTGTGTGTCACGACCACGAGCTCCAACTCATAAAGTAAGGACGTCCTCAACGGTGCAAAATGCCAGACTGATATCAGTAGAAGCGCATATTTCACTTTTGTCGTCTTTATTCCCTTAAATGGGGATTTTAAATAATCATCAATAGGGTCCATAAATGTATATCTATCTATTACCTATGTAATCTAGCCAGAATTCTCTGTAATATATATTATATATTAATACAGATATATTGTCACATACTACAACATGCCATATTTATCTTCCAGATTACCACAGTTTAAGGAAGAATCGAAAAGTTATGTGGGAACGAATATTAAAAAGGTATTTAAACATTGTTTTTCTTAGTATTTTGGTCCTGGTTGCCTAGTTTGCATGCCTTCCATGGTGTACTTTGTGATATTTGTGAGTGCTATTACTGTGTTTTCCCATTTTATTTATTTATTTTATTTTTGTTTTCTTTTGTACAGTAACCTTTTTGAATTTTTTTTTACATTTTTTTTTTTTTTAATTTTTTTTTTTATTTGTGTTGACCTTAGTGTTTTTACTGATATTGTGGTGCTTATAGAGAAAATATGGTATTATTTTAGTATGCATACTGTTAATCCACAAGTGCTATTACTAGCTTGCTGCATAACCACAGCAGCATCGGATGCAGTTTGCATCTTTCTTCTTTTAGATCTGTTTTTGTGACCCTTTGTATTGATTTTAAGCTTAAATAGTTGCTCTTTGGCAACATTCTTACAAGTATATTACAGACAAGTGTAGCAGCTTAATGCAGGTGACATGGCCAGAGCTGACCATGTCTTCAGCCCATATAATACCATCAGTTCACATAATCAGATCCATGGTTAGGTTGGGACACTCATTGATAGCAGTAACAGGGCACACAAATGTTCACTCCTGTCCTGTCCTAACTAGCTTTTCTGCAGTAATAATTGCCATGTGCACATGTCAGTTATGGAGAAAAGGGCTGTTTTCTCACCTCAGATTTACAAACACAAGATAAATTGGAGTCAATTTTATTGGTGATCTCATTCTGCACAGTGTGAACAATGAAATTCTAGTGGAAGAGTGAAGAAATCAGGCAATACCTTTTAGAGGCTTACTGAGTATATTTATAAGTAAGCTTTCAAGAGTACTAGCTCTCTTCTTCAGACATGGTGTTATACAAGAACTGAAAATTCACAGATTATTTATACTCTATACAAATAATCTGTGAATTTTCAGTTCTTCTATAACACCATGTCTGAAGAAGAGAGCTAGTACTCTTGAAAGCTTACTTATAAATATACTCCGCCTCTAAAAGGTATCGCCTGATTTCTTCACTCTTCCACTACTTTCAATGGCTAACACGGTACAACATTATACTACAATGAAATTCTAAGCATCGAACCACACCAATCTGAGCAGGAAATGGTACCTAAAGTTTCATGACCTTCTATCTAGCATTACTGGCAAAGATGAAATGAGGTGTCCACTTCGGTTCCAAGTGGAGTAGTCTTTTTAAAGGGGTCCTGCCCCAAATCAACTTTTCTTACTGGTGACCAAGCCACATGATAGGTCACCAGTATTTGATCTGTGGGGGTCCAACATCCAAACCCCACACAGAAAATCTTGCTCATGCTCCTTGTCTGCTGCTATAGTTTCCAGCGCCTCAAAGTTACCGAACTTTATCTGGTCCATGTGTTGGACTCTCACATTTGTCTTTTGGAGATCACATTCTGATGACCTATCGTGTGGGTAAGACGTCGGTATGAAAAATCGATTTTGGCACGAGCAATCCCTTTAAAGCAAAAGAAAAAAAGTTTTGATGGTTATCCAGAACTATTTATTGGGGGGAGGGAGCTAATCTTTTTATTTATTTATTTCAACATGACCAACCCCCCTCATATTGTAAATTAGCTGGGATTTATATCATGCCTCATGTAGTTAGTGTCTCTCTAGTTGTTGCCTTTTTCCAAGTGAATGTATTTGCCTCATAGAAATAGAGAACAGACTAAACAGACCAGGCAGTCTAAAGGGGCAGCCAGATTTACCAAAGTGGCTTGTTGGATGTTGGATGATAAATTTGGTGCATCTTTAGACAATTGTATAACTTTATACTCTGTATTGGTTAGTACATTTATGCCAAACGTCTTGTTGTCTTACTGTATGTCTAGAAGGTACAATAAATGTGGTGCAATGTATACATGCCAGACTTTTGGCATTAATGAAGATGTGTGTCGCTTATTTACTATTTCTCCCATTTTCTCTTATTGCATGTTCAATACCTGCTATGGAAAGGAATGTGACTACACTACACCCCTTGTAACTAACTCCATTCCCTCCAGTATACATTCTCTGGCTTTTTTTTTCTTAATCACTCCTTGTTTTAGATAAAAATAAATAAATAATTAGAAAAAAAAAAAATTTAATTTAACTTTTATGCATAATTTATAACATTTACTCATATGCGCTTTCAGAAGCAGGAGATATTTTGCATGAATTGTCATCTACTGCAGATTCCACGTGTTTAATGCGGATTTTCCTTAGACTTCACCTACTGCAATATAAAATGTGATCGCTGCAGCATGCCTTCAAATCTGCTGCGGAATATTGACTGTAAATGGTGTTTTGTAAGACCCCATTCTATTTACTACTGTAATTTTACAAAATTGCAAACCTGGTATTAAAATTAACTAATTTATAAAATTATTTTTTAATATCTATTATTATTCTTAATATTTTTATATTAATGTAAAAGACCTTATTTTTTTTTCCTTCAAGGAATTATTTGGATAGCCTTTTATAGCACTTAAAACAATGAACTACAGTATACACTGGGCTGCCCATATATCATGAAACTCTGCTTTTTCTAAAAATGTATTTTTTTTGCAACTTGACTTTTGACATTTCATCTCTAGACAGGTGATCCTTTCCTTTGTGCTCAGCTTGTATTAACCTACTGGGACACTTTTTGCCTTGATCTATCATTGCTAGGAGTACAGTGTCTTCCACAGCACTGTATCTCCAGTTATCAACCTTGTATTACTGTCCACAGTGTTTCCTACATCCCACCATGTGTACTCCTCTTCTACTTGCACCTTTCTGTGTTTTCCTTTCTGTGTTTTTTTGCCTTTTGTTTTCATTCATGCGTTTACCTGTTTTCTGCAGATCTCTCCATGTCTTCTCTGCAAACTGGACACCAATAGTGGTGAACAATCCAAAAACGTCAACCAGTTAGAGAGGGTACTACTTTTTAAGAGCTTAAAGGTCTCTCTTCCGTTCCTCCTTATCTGTACGGTGTGCAACTAAGACGCAGGAAACAATTTCTTTCTTTTGTAGCCTGTTTGCTTTCCTTCCATCCTCATTGTAACCCGTTAGCATGGCTTTTCTGGTGGATGCATGAGGCATAAGGGCTTTGCTGTGTTTTGACTGACACACTTGAGATCTAGATGGTCACTTTGTAACTGGAATGTAGTTGCTAATTTGATATTGATGTATCAGTCCTGCTTCCATATGTATTGGATACTAGTTTTTACCAAGGGGACAACTGCATTGCCATCACTACCGTACATGTAATCTTTGGCCAGATAGATTCCTCAGCAAAATGTTCAGTTTTGGAGATGCTTTAAATTATTAGAACATCACATATAAACAGCAGCCCCTAATATAATTTTAGCAGCAAGATTTGTTTGCAGCATAAGGAATCACAAAAGAGAAATTTGCCAAAATTTACTGCCCTCACATTTTTGAGAGTAGATTACAGCAATCTATGAGTAAGATATCGTGCCTCCCGAAGGAGTGTGTATCCTATATATTATATTCACAAGTTTATGTGCGTTTGTTGTGTCCACTTAATCCATTTCACAGTTTGTTAGTTTAACGTTAACTGGTCTGGTTAATTGTGCTGCCCTATCTATCTATCTTTCTATCTATCTATCTATCTATCTATCTTTCTATCTATCTATCTAGCTTTCTATCTAGCTTTCTATCTAGCTTTCTATCTGAGGAGAGAGAGAGAGAGAGATAGAGAGATAGATAGATAGAATATGAATATATATATATATATATATACAGTCATGGCCAAAAGTTTTGAGAGACACAAATATTATATTTTCACATGATCTGCTGCCCTCTGGTTTTTATGTGTGTTTGGCAGGTGTTTTTATCACATACAGAAATATAATTTTCATTCATATTATGAGTAACAGAAGCTTATATTGACAGTTAGAATGAGTTAATGCAGCAAGTCAATATTTGCAGTGTTGACCCTTCTTTTTCAGGACCTCTGCAATTCTCCCTGGCATGCTCTCAATCAACTTCTGGACCAAATCCTGACTGATAGCAGTCCATTCTTGCAGAATCAATGCTTTAATTTTGTCTGAATTTGTTGGTTTTTGTTTGTCCACCCGTCTCTTGATGATTGGCCACAAGTTCTCAATGGGATTAAGATCTGGGGAGTTTCCAGGCCATGGACCCAAAATCTCTATGTTTTGTTCCCTGAGCCATTTAGTTATCACCTTTGCTTCATGGCAAGGTGCTCCATCATGCTGGAAAAGGCATTGTTGAGCGCCAAACTGCTCTTGGACGGTTGGGAGAAGTTGCTCTTGGAGGACATTCTGGTACCATTCTTTATTCATGGCTGTGTTTTTAGGCAAGACTGTGAGAGAGCCGATTCCCTTGGCTGAGAAGCAACCCCACACATGAATGGTTTCAGGATGCTTTATAGTTGGCATGAGACAAGACTGGTGGTAGCGCTCACCTCTTCTTCTCCGAATAAGCTGTTTTCCAGATGTTCCAAACAATCGAAAAGGGGATTCATCAGAGAAAATGACTTTACCCCAGTCCTCAGCAGTCCACTCCCTGTACCTTTTGCAGAATATCAGTCTGACTCTGATGTTTTTTCTGGAGAGAAGTGGCTTCTTTGCTGCCCTCCTTGAGACCAGGCCTTGCTCCAAGAGTCTCTGCCTCACAGTGCGTGCAGATGCACTCACACCTGCCTGCTGCCATTCCTCAGCAAGCTCTGCACTGCTGGTAGCCCGATCCCGCAGCTGAAACACTTTTAAGAGACGGTCCTGCCGCTTGCTGGTCTTTCTTGGGCGCCCTGGAGCCTTTTTGGCACCAATGGAACCTCTCTCCTTGAAGTTCTTGATGATGCGATAGATTGTTAACTGAGGTGCAATCTTTCTAGCTGCAATACTCTTCCCAGTTAGGCCATTTTTGTGCAGTGCAATGATGACTGCACGTGTTTCTTTAGCGATAACCATGGTTAACAGAAGAGAAACAATGATGGCAAGCACCAGCCTCCTTTTAAAGTGTCCAGTGGTGTCATTCTTACGTAATCATGACAGATTGATCTCCAGCCCTGTCCTCATCAACACCCACACCTGTGTTAATGGAGCAATCACTGAAACGATGTTAGGTGGTCCTTTTAAGGCAGGGCTGCAATGATGTTGAAATGTGTTTTGGGGGATAAAGTTCATTTTCTAGGCAAATATTGACTTTGCAAGTAATTGCTGTTAAGCTGATCACTCTTTATAACATTCTGGAGTATATGCAAATTGCCATTAGAAAAACTGAAGCAGTAGACTTTGTAAAAATTAATATTTGTATCATTCTCAAAACTTTTGGCCATGACTGTGTATGTATGTATCTATCTATCTATCTATCTATCTATCTATCTATCTATCTATCTAGATATATAGTGTAGATAGATGACGAGAGATAGAAGAGTCCTATCAGGATTTACTGTGCTCTACATTATACTCACAAATCTTCATCTAAATCATATAAAGCTATACATCAAAGAGCTTAGCTTCTTTCTCTGTCATATCCTACTCTGATAGGGCAGTAGAATTAACCTGACAGGTTCACTTTAAGAAAAACATTTATGTACAACATTTAGTTTTTCCCCCCTTAACTTGGATTTGTCTGTTGCCGAAGCTGTATAATGACATTCTGATGTAAAAAGGGACAAGATCCTTTTAGTTTGCAGGTAGCCCAGTAATATCAGCTGACCACCTAGGATTTCTGCAGAAGTGGTCTGTGACACTGTTAAAGTATTCCATGGTGCCCATTCTATTTTCTGTGCCAGTTTCACCAGGTAGGAGCAGCTTTGGGTAATAGAGGTTGGTCCTCATCAGGAAATCACCCATTGCCCCCCATGTGCATTTACATGGAATTTTGATATGGGTTGTCCTTTTTTATGAGGTCTGCTTGTGTTGAGGCACTGTAATTCCACAGTTTTTTTTTGTTTTTCGCTCTTGTTTTTTTAAGTGATCAATAAAACAATGGTGGTGTTTGTTTAAAGGTTGTCTTGTCAGATTATTTAGCACTACAAAACAACTCCAGGTGATGGATAAGGTGTTAAGCAATATGTCTACGAATAAGTTATTTGCAGTTCATGTCATCTTCTTTCCCAAGAAAGTCAAATTTTATCCATTAGGCACTTGTGGCCTCAATTTCAATTTGGGAGAGGGATAATAACAGAAGTTCTGGTGCAGTCATTTAGGGCACAGAAGTAATATTGGGCTTGCAAGTGAGACCTGGAGCGCTTTCCAGGAATGGGACCACCCTTGTGGCTCTTCCCACCTAATTTCCACGCTGGTTAAATGTTACTTTTCCCTGGAATGATGCTGCTGTGAAAAGCAAAAAGGGTATCTGTAGACTTGTTGCTAAATGCCTTATCACGTGCTGTGTCTCATTTGGTAGGGCTAAATCCTCTGACATACTCCTTTTTTAAATATTCATTCAAGAGACAGCTTCTATTTTCATTGGTGAGACACACATAATTCTATCAGAGTCTCCCCCTGAACTGTCTGTCCATACTTTTGGGGTAAATCCATTGCTTTCTACAATAGTTATAATGTGTGAGAGAGGATAGTGAAAATGATCAGATGACAGCTCTGGCATACAGTATATGGATTGAGTAGGATTGATGCATGTTCTAAACTACACTACACTTAATATCGCAGATGTTTGTCTCCAGCTCTTTGGTAGGGAGTTACAATCTGAGATACACTATGCTTTATTTATGCCACCTGGTCACACAAAGGTATTGAGGTTTTGGTAAGCCTGAAGTGGATAGCTTGTGGCCAGCACAGAAAAACACAACAAAAAAAAAAGCATTTAGATGCTTTGATTCTAAAGTCTCGGAAGGAATTCTTCATGGAAGATGTGGGGCAGGTCATTGTATCAGTATTCATTTTAGTAACTAGGGAAACTTTTATGATCACACAACTGAATACATTTGGAACCATGGAGAACCCTTCTAAAGTGTGCATGTTCTTGTGCCCTAACTTTCACGTCTTGGTGTGTCTACCAGTCCCCTGTCTGCAATCCGACTGTTTAGCTCTAGGCTCTTTACATGAATTACTAATTATGGCTCGTGCCATTTTTTCTTGAGGCTTACAATATCTTTTGGAAAAACAAACGAGTACAGGTAAGGAGGCTTGTAACTTACCGTGTCCCCTCCCTCATAACAGTATTTCTGCACCTTGTGAGTTTCTGTGCATCCCTAAACACTTATATTACTGTATAAAGTGCATTTCATGTAACCTTCTATTATAACCTCTGTATAATACAATGCATATAACTAGAAGTGTGGTCCCCAATATACAGATTTATCTCTTAATAAATGAATGGCATTTCAATTCAGAGCACTGTTGGAATGTGTGTTCACATTGGATCTGGTGTCTGTAACCACCACCGGTCAGCAGTCACTGACAGGGATAACACTTTTGCTGCTGTTTTCACTTGTAGCGGCCACTGCAGGGATAACAAGGTGTTACATGGTGACCATTGAGATGAATGAATGAGCTAGGTCCACTAGAGTGAACATTACTCTTTCATTTCTGCTAATTTTTTTTTTCATGTCTCGTAGGAGAGGGGTTCTAAATAGGAGACTCCCCTCCTTGTAGTCCATATGCTCTAACTGGGCTTATGAGGACTGCTGTCTTTGTGAGTGAACCTCTTTTTAAGAACTTCAAAGTCTCTTGTCATATAGTGGTGTTAGTGTAATAGTCTTGGGAATTACACAGCAGTAAGGCAGGGTAATCCAAATTTCTACATTATCTGATATTAATGTGAGTCTGCAGGCTCCCCACTTGCTAGGGGCCAGTTACCTCAGTATGTTTGGCACATGAGGTTTTATCATATATTTCTTTTTTTTTGTGCTGTTTTAGTATCATAATAGTATAGTTTTTAATAATATGGAATAATTTGGATGATGATCATATGGAAAACTTATGTTATACACTGCAGCCAATCTGAAGTGGCAGACCTTCTGGGAGGAGGGAGATAAGAGCCTGAGTCAATGATGAGGCTGAGGGTGTTTCTGACTGCGTCAGAATACCTGTCGATACTGTGGCTACAATAGGAATGGGAAATATACAGGAAGCACTTCTACTTCTCCCCTCTGCTCAATCCACTCCTGAAAAAATCAGTACTTCCTATTTGTTTCCCATTCCTTTTGTAGCCATTCTTGGCTTAAAAAAAAATAAAAAAATCGCAGCTGATTTTTTTGCAATGTTGGCCTCAGCCTAAGTGTAGTTGACCGTCTGGACTCCAGTGTTTCAATTTTGAGGCTAATGATCGTAGAAGCTTTGCTGGAGAGGCCTTGGGTCTGTATCTATCACCTTGAGATTAAATCGTCTGGCGGGAAATGTCAATATGTGAAGCCATTTGTGAGATGTGTAAAAAAAAAAAAAAAAAAAAAAAAAGCATTTTAAGAACATTCTCTAGAAGTGCTAACCCAATTGCACATTACTATAAAGTCACACCAATAGATGTTCTGGGTAATGCTTTACACTCTTAATTCTAAAAATCTGGATTTCTCAGCCATGTACTGTAGCAAAGTTTTAGTCAGTTTATTAATTCTTCTTGGTGAAAGCATAGACTTGCCTAGCTGGGTCTTCCCATTTTGATACTCTTTCCCTGGTGCTTCAGTGTGAAGTGAGTGAGCGGACCTTGGTGGATAATGTCTCTACCTCTTGCCTGCTCTGTTCCATAGGTATGCAATAAAATTGAAAGAATATTTTCCTTTAGGCATGTATAAAATGAGTTGAGGTAGCTTACCTTCCAGTGTTGGATCTATAGTGCATTCAAAAAATATATGTGGTTTCCCATTTCCTTGTAGCGTCCACTGTTTGTAAATTTACACCTTATACATACACCGTTTTAATGTTTGCATCAGGCTGATATATTCAATGAGAACAAGCCCAAAGTGCATAGCTGATATTTTTTGTTCAGCGTTAGAAAAATATGGATGTTTTCTTCCAAAACTGACACCATACCTATTCATGGCTTTCCAATTCTGCTCTATTGAAGTGAATAGGACTGAGCTGCCATATACCCATTGTAAAACCCCCTTAAGTTGCTGCTCTGGTTTTGGAAAACTGGTCCAATACTATTTTTTCACATTTTTGTAATCCTTTGGTTTCGTGTTCTTAGCTTTTAAGTTGTCTTTTGCTATTTGACTCATTTTTTTAGATTGTTCTTACAGGTGGGGTGCATTCGGAAAGCATGTCTGGAAAGCCTTGCAATGGTTAATACAAGGTATGTTGAAGAACTGCAATGTTAACATTTATGTGGTGTCATCTTCACAGTTGAAAATGAGAGCTGGTGGAGCTAGTGACTCCTCAAAATGGAAAAAACAGAAGAGATCTCCAAGACCCCCACGTCACATAACCAAGGCTATGGCTGGGGCAGAATCGTCACACCAGCCTTTGTCAAATGGCTTCTCCACAGGTAGCGTTTATAAATAGTATAAATTTATTAGTTATCGCCCCCATTTATATATGCTATTGGTTCCATCATCTTTTATGATCCTATATATAAAATTCCGCATTGCATTGTGTAAAGTTTCTTGGTAGCAGACATGGTTTTCCTTTTTAGGGGGAATTCCTTTCATGGAGCCTGCCTCTCCAGATGTTACATCTCCCACCTCAGGTGGTAGTTCTGAGGCCACATCATCTGTAGTCACCCCAACAGCTGATAGTGGGATAGGGTTGTCATCGCAAGCTACATCAAAGGAAGATCTGTCCGAAATGGATAATGCAAGCTCTGTTGCTGCTGCTTTACAGTCTCCTGGAGATCTTTATTCACCAGAAGCACAAAACCAGGAGGAACAGAAGGTAGCAATTTCTGATTTATTTTATTTCATCTAATTTTATTTCATGAGACTGCCGTACATACATAGTATTAAATGCGTGGGTGCAATAAGGTATATGACCCGGGAACTCTTAAAGGAAACCTTTTTATTTTTATCGATTTCTCTGTTGCCGAGGTATTGCTGTTTTTGTGAATATGCAAATAAGCATTTTGGAGCAATGAGGACGTTGCTGTCTACCTCTTTGGAGCAACAGCAACATCCTTTTTTGTTTGCATACAAATGGGGAAAACCCTGTTTGATTCAGGTGACCCTAAGCTTTCTATCTGCGGGGCTGGACACAGTTTCCCTATTTAAAATGAATGGCTTGAGCCCCCAGAACAGGAGATGCTCCTCCTACACAACAGTTCTCTGCTTTCACTCAGAACGGAATTGGGGGACGCTGTTATGACCCAGTAAGACTCCTGACATGAGACAAACTCCTTAAATGTATCTGTTTACGTATGTTTCGTACATTAGCATAGCATGAAATTTGAAGACTCCAAATTTAACTAATATATGGATCCATTTTGTTCCATTTGAAGAATGAAGAATTATTGGGTAGAAAAACACAATCTGCCTCAGTTGAATCCATCCCTGAAGTTCTAGAAGACAGCTCCTCAATAGCTGACCATTCAGATTCTGCCTCTGTTCATGACATGGATTATGTCAATCCTCGGGGAGTTAGATTTACACCACAGTCTTCACAGAAAGAAGGTGAGAGGTAGAATAATAGGGTTCATATTGCTCTGCTGCCTGTGAACATAGACTTAGCATTTCAGCCAACTGGCCAGTCAAGTACTTAATGAAACTGCTGTTTTCTGTAAGATGACTGAAAGAGAATTTACTGAAAATGAAGGCTTAAAATGTTTTACCTGTAATCTCTAACAGGTAGTAATCTGAATTTTATTTATTTATTTTTTTATTCTCATCTTGTTCTCTAACCATTATGATTTTTCCTTTCTAGGTGCTGTCTTAGTCCCTTATGGCCTTCCTTGTATTCGGGAATTGTTCCGCTTTCTCATTTCACTTACCAATCCCCATGACCGCCATAACTCTGAAGTGATGATTCACATGGGTTTACAGCTTATCACAGTAGCTTTGGAGTGTGCACCCATTGCAAACTATTTTTCTCTCCTGGGACTTGTGAAGGATGAGCTTTGCCGACACTTATTTCAGGTATTCTGGTATTAATGGTAATGGTATTCTCTAGGAACCTTGACACAGTTGGCTGGGGGGGAAGGGGCTTTATTATCAAAAGTGTCTTTAACACAGAAACTGCCTATGTTGCCTCTAACCACAGTTATATTCCAGTTAGAAAAGTAACTGAACTGTGGTTGCTGTTGGCAACAAGTGTCTAAATTTATTAGTTTTATTTAATTTTATTCACATTAAAAATACAATTTTATTAACGTTTGCATTCGTGGGAATTCTCATGCTTCTCTGTACTGTAAATCTTTTAAGTCTTTTGTTTAAAAAGTAGATTGTTGTGTATTACATTTGTTTAGTAATTTTTTACAGATTGTCAGCATTCCTTCTTAATAACAATTGTTTCCTTGGCATCTGCAGCTCTTAAGTGGTGAACGCTTAAATCTATACTCTGCTTCCTTACGGGCATGTTTCCTTCTCTTTGAAAGTATGAGAGAGCATCTGAAATTTCAACTGGAGGTAAATACATATATATTTGTTTTATGCTGTTTTAAAGGGGGTTTCTGGGACTTTAACTTATGACCTGGTCTTAAGATAGGGCATCAATTGAAGATCCATTGAGGTCCCACACCCCGGACCACTGCAGATCAGGTGCTTGAAACGATACTGGCCTGTAAAGTGTGGTTTCCACTTCACAGGCTAGATAATTTCGCAGTCCTCGGTCACATGGTCTGATCGCAGATCAGTTGTTCCATTCCAGTGAATGGGCTGAGCTGCAATACCAAGTACGGCCATTGTACAAATGTACAACGCTTTGCTGGGTAAGTACTGAAGAGGCTGCAGCATTCACGTGCACACTGCCGCCTCTTCAAACAGCTGATCAGCCTGGGGTTATCAGTTAATAAGACCTGAAAAACCCCCTTTAAATGCCTCTCTTTACACTCCTAAATGATTTTCTAAGCTGGTTTATGACAAAATCAATGTTGTTCTTCAATTTGATCATAAATCAGCTTAGAAGATTGCTCAGTGTTGGTCAGAGAGAAGCTGGAGTTCAAGCTTATCAGACAGGATTTATCACACAGTATTCTGCAGCTTGCTATGTAGTGTAAAACATAGAAGGTCCACACTAAGCACAACTTGTACTAAAAATCTATTACAATGGTGCTTAAAGTGCCCCAAATGGCTGCTAATATCAACTGGTATTTTTCGGACCCTTATTATGCTTAAATACAATATAGGTAGAAGTATATAGTAATAATTAGAGGAGTCATAAGTTTATGAAAATAAACAGTTTTACACCTCTTCCTCCTTTTCTAATAGATGTACATAAAGAAGCTAATGGATATCATTACCATAGAAAATCCAAAGATGCCATATGAGATGAAAGAAATGGCACTGGAGGCCATTGTACAGCTCTGGAGGATACCCAGCTTTGTAACTGAGCTGTACATCAACTATGACTGTGATTATTATTGCTCCAACCTCTTTGAAGATCTTACCAAACTTCTATCCAAGGTCTGTTGATACTTGTTATGTATTTACAGCCTGGACATATAGACAAGTGGCACAAGAAAAGTAGGCCATATAGTGTTCCCCCAGTAAATATTTATTACAGAGCATTGTAAAGCTGCTTCTGTTTTTTCCCAGGAATGTCTCTCCGCCTACACCAACTCCACTGATTTCAGCGTATGTGAAACATTGGTTGATTTTATGGTTCCCGAGCAATCATTCCTGTTAATTTCAGCACAATTATGAGCTCTCTCAGGTAGGTGGTCCCAGACGTTCTTCTTCAACCTAGGGAGCTTAACTGTGCTGAAATTAACAAATGATTGCTCAGGAACCGTAGAGGCCAGAGGAAAAAAAAAAAATCCAACTATACTGGAATCAATGGATGCAGTGAGTTGGAGTTGGTGAGTGAAGATGGTGTAAGGTGCTCTTCAAAAGATGCTGATCAGGTTCATGCTGTACAAACCAGAGGCAGCATGAAATCCTAATAGGGTCAGTCACCTCAGAGAGCTATGTTTTACTATAAAAAAAACTGCAGTGTTTCAGAGAAATTAGTTTTAAGATGAGTCAGGCAAACGCAGAAGAGTCCACTGTGCAGTTTCTCCCTGTTCTGCTCAGCTTCATTGACAAGCTTCTCCCTGTTTGCGAATAAGGAAAGACTTGTCAAGCAAGCAGGGCTGCTAAAACCTGTACGGTGGACTCCTCTCCCTGTTTCTGGCTTATTTTTAAACTGTGTTTTGCATTGATACTTTAGCCCTCTGTTACAAGGGACACTGTCAGGCTGCATGAACCTGATGACTGGTTCCTTTTAAAGGGAGTCTGTCACCAGAATCCAGCTTATCAACCCAGCCCTACAGATAAGTTAGTCACATGAATCAGTGCTTCCCTGTGTGAATCGGGGCCTCTGTTCCCGAGATTACTTTGTTTTGTATAAATATTTGCGCTTTGGAGCAATGAGGGCATTGCCATTGCTCCAATGAGCTCATTTGTGTATTGACAAAAACTGCAATATCTAGGCAAAGGAGGCACCATTTCACGCTGTCGGGTTCAGCTGATCCAAACTTATCTATCTGCGGGGCTGGCTTGATCTACTGGATTTTGGTAATAGACTTTTTTTTAAACAACAAGTCTCTCTTATTTTTTTCCTATTTGTATATTTGTGTTTATTTTTCCTCAAGAACGCATTTCCAGTGTCTGGACAGCTGTATACCACTCATTTGCTTTCCCTGGAAGCTCTGCTGACGGTTATTGACAGCACAGAAGCTCACTGTCAGGCCAAGATTTTAAGCAACACTTTACAACAGGACAAAAAAGAAGCTGCCAAAAATGTTGCTGATAGCACAGAAGTATCCGAAGATCCTGGAAATAGTAAGTCCTGTAGTATTTCATATTTAGCTCATTCTGAATTTGTCACACTTATTTGATGCTTATTAGAGTATGTTTACTTTGGAAATGAAAGCCGTGATATTTCTGAAATTTTTAGTGAATGGTATAGAAAACACCCATAATATTGCAAACCTATTACAACTTGTGGACCTTTCTTTTAATAAGGTACTGAACACCCCATAGAAGACACTTCACCTAACATTATCACAGAGTGCCTGGGAGCACGACCACCAACGAGTGGTCATCTTATGGCTGATCAGATGAACCTAGGTGTGCAGGAGGCTGAGGATGGCAATGATAGAGGTAAGTGGTTGATACAATGTATTTTGTGTTTAAATTAAAGGTATATATTTTTGTTTGTACAATGTATGAATATATTCTGCAATGTGGTCGTCTGGTTCATCAGATAAACTGTTTCCTGTAGGATCGCATTAGGGGTCAGTTTTACCACTCTCATGATCCGCTTGTGCATGTGTTCTAATGGGTAGAAGGGAGAGAAATGTTTCAGGGCAGCATATCTCACTGGAGAACAATAGGATCAGGCATGTTGAAATTCGACTATCCAATCTGTAACGGGCACCTGATCATAGACCCACTGTGCTACGAAAGAGGTTTGCCTAGAGCCCACCTGTAATGGCATTGTTCAAGCAGACTCTCCATTTTTCATCTTTTATCCCCCCATATGAGAATCTGGACTTCAATTCAGGGAGTCTGTCAGGTCACTTACTCCTAAGGTGGTGTCGTTTTGGTAGCAGTCAACCAGGCATTTTGGAACACTGGTGCTGTGTGACACTAAAACAGATGAAATGCAAAGTGTGTACACTGGCTAAAAACAGGACAGACAGAATAGGTAACAGACGAAAAAACTGACAAATACAGGACAGAATGTACAGAAAATAAAAGCTTGGTGTAAGACAGGAATTCAAGGCAAGACACAGGAAAAAGCCCAGAGGCCACAGGTAACAGATATATTGCATAAACCATAGGCATTCAGGTAACAGGGCAGACCAAAACTCTGGTGGAAACCAGCAATCCATCATGAGCAGGTAAGAGAACACATTGCTCAGCCAAAGAGAGAATCAAGAATAGATTTAAGTACATACAGGCAGACAGGGAATTGCAGGAAGAAGTTTAGTAGGTGAGAACACCACTACTTAATAATATGGAAGCCAAATACAGAAGTAACCAAGCAATTAGGTCTGCTGGGAAATGTGTTAAGCCAGCAAGCACAAATCGGCAGTGTTACACTATCCTGCCATTGGGGACATGTTGAGAGGTTCATGCACATTATGCCATGTTCACACTAAAACAGGGTTTCCGCTCTTCTGGTCTGACAGAGGACCAGAAGAACGGACCAACACACTGTAAAATGGTCTGTTGGATGTTCGTTCTTTATAGTTGAAAACGCTGGATCAAGAAGTTGTGCTTGTAAGTTTTTAGTTCATTGATTTTATACAGACACTGATACAGAGTCTCTGAACAAAGACTATGGCGCAAATGTGAATCTAGCCTTAGATGGCTTGCCAATCACAATTAATGTAATGTGTATACCAGCTTTAGTTATAAGTCTACCCATTACTTATTACACTAATAAGCTATTACTTACAGACATATTTCTTTTGACATTTTCCTTTTTTTTAATTATATCCATTATTGTCAGTGTTTATCACAATCCAGTCATCTAGTTATCCGCTAAAGGTACACTCCAACCAAAAATAAAGCTCTCATATGTCCCACTGTGGTGTTGCATGTGTCGGTCTCTCAACTGTTTTCTTCTTGCTGCTTCCTTTGCTATGTACTTTATCATACGGGAGCTGTTACTTAGCAGCAGTGCGAATCAGGCTTCTGTGAAACTATTTTCTACTTGAGGTTATTAGAATCAATGTATTATGCATTACAGACACCAGAATGTCCTTTGTGATTGCCTGTGTGGTACGGTCCATGCAATTTCAATCTATAGAGGACACACACACACACACACACCCATTGCTAACTACTTCTGATCACACACTTTTTTGCAGAGAGGTAAACTGCCCAAGACTGCTCACAGTCTGTATCTACAGACTCCCCTCCATCCCCTGTTTTTCCTGACTGTTGAACATATTATTCTCTGAATGTAATGAAAGGTTTCAGGTACTTCTAGGTTTCTTTTCACCAATGCATACATTATCTGCTGGTGTCTTTTTAGCCGACAAGAAGACTCAGAAGAAACCACCACGCTTTTTATCATCCCTTCCTAAAGTACAAGAGCTGAATGATATAAAGAACAAGAAAAAGGTAATTTTGGCAAGCCTTTCCGTGGCTTTCCTTTTTTTTTTTTTTTTTTTTTTTTTTAAGGCGCATTATACCAGATAACATTTCATTTCTCTGTGTGGCTGTTTCCCTAGCTCCTTATAACTGGAACTGAGCAATTTAATCAAAAATCTAAGAAGGGAATACAGTTTCTTCAAGAAAAGAATCTCTTGGCAACACCGATGGATAACAAAGAGGTAGCTCAGTGGCTCAGGGAGAACCCAAGACTGGATAAAAAAATGATTGGAGAATTTATAAGTGACCGCAAGAGCATGGATCTACTTGAGAGCTTTGTGGGGTGAGTTATAGAAGCTGGGTTATCAATTTATGATAAATATATTATTGATCACACAAAACGGGGTGCATTCACACTGCATGTAAGGTGCTTCTTGAGGATAAATGTATGTCATAAATTGGCATCCACCTCCCACAGAAGAAAAAAAATGCATGTTGTGCAGTATACTACTTAGTACAGCAAACTGCCCTATTCCATATGGTAGAAAAAAAGATATATATCAACTTGTATTAACCTGACTGAGGTCCAAAGGATAATCTTTTGGTCTCAGTCAGGTGACTTTTGACAACCTTCTGTCAGTTCAATATAGTAGAAATCCGCCCGTTTGGGATCTCATCGCCTTACTGTCATCCAATGGAGCATGGTTTTGGGAATCTGACCTAACATTGATCATTTATAGACCTTTGAAAAAGAAGTAGACTTTTTTTGTTTGTCATCTTTCATTCACTTTATTCTGTTCAGAACGTTTCAGTTCCAAGGCTTGAGAGTGGATGAAGCATTACGACTTTACCTGGAAGCCTTCCGTTTACCAGGGGAAGCACCTGTGATTCACAGGTTATTGGAGGTCTTCACAGAGCATTGGAGGGTAAAGAAAACAAATGATTTTAAGAAGTAAAGTACTTTATAATGTATTTTTACAAGTGCAACATATTCTTTTTTTCAGAGCTCCAATGGAACTCCTTTTGCAAATAGTGATGCCTGCTTTGCATTAGCATATGCAGTCATTATGCTTAATACTGACCAACACAATCACAATGTCCGCAAGCAGAACGTGTCAATGACTCTAGAGGTGAGATCATACTGTGTGTCCTCTCATTTTATTTTATTTCTTTGTGCCATTGAATCTGGTCTAGTGTAAAAAGCTCTCCATAGGACCCAAAAAAAGCCAGAAAAAGGTTGGTAAAAGAATGAAGAGAAAGAGAAGTGAGGGGAATGATGGGTAAACGCAAGCTAAAAAGGGGGTATGGTAATGGATGGGAAGTCAGATTTCTAGCCATTACATATAGCAGGTTACCGTATATTATTATTTTTTTTTTTTTTTTTGTCAAAGCTAGGAGTAGATTTAGCCTAAGCCTCAGTGTAGAGACTCTGTTATGGATCTATGCTTCTGGTAAGGGTGAAGTTTAAAGTGCGTTCACATTTCTTTTGAAGCCACTCCTAGCTTTATCTTTAAAGCAAAAATCAGCAACATAAAATACAGCTCTTCTACAACATGTACCTTCAGTTTTATAGTCTACTGAATTTTGGTAACACAGTGTGAGTAAATACAATGTGGCAATTGTGTACTCAAATCCCCCCCCATGTGTCCAAGTTCTTCCAACCTTAGAAACAAGTGCTTGAAAGAAATCCTTTCTCTCTCCTGTCCTGAACCGGCCACCTAACACTACAGTGAGACTCTCAAAACCACCCTGGATAAAGTAGTACCCTTGACCGCCCGAAAATCCCAACACAGACACCAGCATCCTTGGCACACTCCTCAAACGCGTTTTCTTCAGCGATGCTCAAGATGCACCAAACGTCTATGGCGAAAATCTAACACATCTGCAGATTTTCTTCACTTCAGGTTTATGATCAAATCCTATAACTATGCCCTTCACCTCGCCAAACAAGCCTACTTCACCTCTCTCATTTTTTCTCTCTCCAATAACCCTAAACATCTTTGACACCTTTCCCTCCCTTCATATGCCAAAGGTGTGGGTACCAGTCACAGACCTCAGTGCTCAAGACATGGCCACGTAAGGACAAAATCGACAGCATCCGTCAGGAAATAACCCAATCTCCAAGTGGCATCAGTCCCCTTCACTCCTTTGCTCCTCATTGTGAACTCTCATTTGACCCTGTAACAGAAGAGGTAGTCTCCCAGCTTCTTTCTTCTTCTCGCCATACTACTTGTACAAGTGATCCTATCCCGTCACACCACCTCCGGTCTCTGTCTCCTGCTGTTACAACTCACCTTACTAAAATTTTTAACCTCTCTCTCTCTCTTCTGGAATCTTTCCCTCCGCCTTCAAACATGCGGTCATAACCCCACTACTGAAAAAACCCTACTTCGACCCATCCTGTGCTACCGACCCGTCTCTAACCTTCCCTTCATCTCTAAACTCCTGGAACGTTTGGTCTATTCCCACCTAATCTGCTCTCTCTCTCTCTCTCTCTCTCTCTCTCTCTCTCTCTCTCCGCTAACTCTCTTCTGGACTCCTTTCAATCAGATTTTCGCGCACTACACTCTACAGAAACAGCCCCTCATAAGGGTCTCCAATGAAATCTAAAGGGAACTATTCACTACTTATTTTTCTGGATCTCTCAGCAGCATTTGACACTGTAGATCACCATCTCCTCCTCACTAAGCTTCACTCTGTTGGCCTCAGGGATACTGCTCTCTCTTGGTTTTCTTCCTATCTTTCTGACAGCTCACTTAGTGTATCATTCGCTGGTGCTATTTCTTCTCCTCTGCCCCTTGTGGTTGGGGTTCCTCAGGGCTCGGTTCTAGGTCCCCTCCTCTTTTCTCTGTAGACAGTCCCAATTAGACAAAGCATTAGCAGATTTGGCTTTCAATACCATCTTTATGCTGATGATACCAAACTATATACCTCATCCTGTGACATCACCCCTGCACTACTACAGAACACCAGTGACTGTCTCTCTGCTGTCTATAACATCATATCATATCTTTTTATCTGACATTGAATCTTTCAAAAACTGAACTACTTGTGTTTCCCTCCATCCACTAACCGACCTTGCCCTGATATCTCCATTTGTGTCTGTGGTCTTACTATTAAACCGAGGCAGCTTGCCTGCTGTCTGGGGGTTGTATTGGATTCAGATCTCAACTTTACACCACATATTCAGACACTTGCATGCTCTTGCCACCTGCAATAGAAAAGTAAATGGAACCAAATTAACAAGTGTTACGTGCCTAAATCAATATCTTCAATAAGTCAGGAGAGTTGCTTCCTAACACAGGACGTATTAAAAATATTTATGTAATCTTTATTCATTTTTGATTAAAAAAAAACCTGCACCTCAAAAACCTCTAGAATTCGCCCTTTTCTTATTGTGGAAACATCAAAAACCCTCATTGTCGCTCTGATTCTCTCTCATCTTCACTATTGCAATTCTCTTCTAATTGGGCTTCCTCTTGCTATACTCTTCCCTCTACAATCTGTTCTGAATGCAGCCGCCAGACTCCTCTTTGTCAAACTGGTACACAGACGCACCTACCTTGGTTGCCCATCCATCAAAGAATACAATATAAAATTATCACACTGACCCACAAATCCATCCATAGCGCTGCGCCCCCTATATCTCCTCTCTCGTCACCGTCTACCGCCCTAACTGTCCTCTCCGTTCTGCCAAAGACCTTAGACTTGCATCCTCTGTTATCTGAACATCCCACTCCCGCCTCCAAGACTTTTCGCGAGCTGGTGCTCTGGAACGCTTTACCTTGTACAATCCGATTAATCCCCCAACTACAGCAGCTTCATAACTGCCCTAAAATCACATCTGTATAGTCAGACTTATCACGTGACCTGATCACAGTGTAGTGTGCAGAGGTGTAGAATAAGATATTATATATATTTTTTTTTTTTTTTTAATCCTTCCTCCTCTGTTCCTCAGATCCTGTCCTCTCCATCTAGAAGTTACACTGCACTCCTTGCACTTAGTATCTGTTTATTCACAGATACTGACTGGTGACAGGTTCATACAGCTTCAGTTACATAACTTTTTCTATTAAAAGATGGCTGGACCATTGTAGCAAACAAGCCCTCTGACCTCTTGTGTCCCCATATCTCCTCATAGAATGTAAGCTCTTGCGAGTAGGGCCCTCACTCCCATTGTTATGTTTATTTTTTTGTCACTTTGTAATGTCTCATATTGTCTGTTCATTTGTCCTCTGATTTGTAAAGTGCTGTGGAATATGTTGGCGCCAAATAAATAAAGTTGTTGCTGTGGTATAGGCCTGGCTGCATTCACCAGGAGTTGTAAGATCGAGGACCTGTACTACAGTGTATTGACCCTGTGATGTAGGTAGCAAGGAATAGGGTGCTCTGTAAAGGTGTAAATGATTCTCCACAGCTCTCTCAAAAGATTTGTTAAATGGGCACTCCAAAACATATGACTGTGGTACCAGGGGCGGGATTGGTGGGCATTATAGCATGCATAAGCAGGCCCTCAGTAAAAGTTGGAAAGGATTTTAGAACACCTGAAGATGGTAAGAAATAGAAGAGCTATGTGACAGTCAATATAGTCAAGCTATTTAGGTCTCCCTCCCGTTTTTTTATGACTGGGAATCCAGAATATATACTATGTAACTTTACAATATACAGTACTGTGCAAACATTTTGCACAAAATGCTGAAAAGTAAGAATGCTTTCAAAAATAGAAGTGTTTATTTTTTTTATCAGTTAACACTTGTACACAGTTTCTAAAGGAACTCAGTAGGGAAGTTGTTCCAAACATCTTGGAGAGCTAAGCACAGATCTTCTGTGGATATAGCTTGCTCAAATCCTTCTGTTGCTTCATGTAATCCCAGACAGACTGGATGATAAGATCAGGGCTCTGTGGGGGCCATATCATCACTTTCAGGACTCCTCCTCTAAAAGGAGGTCACAACAAAATTTTGTTCATTAACTTCATTTCGTTGATTGACAACAATTAACTATTCTTTTTTGAAATTATACTTGGTTTGCATCATTTTTTACATATATGCCTAAAATGTATGCCCAATACTGTATATTAGAGAATTATTATATACTGGAACTGCAGTTTCTGAAGCTTTTCATCTTTTTCCATTAATACACGTGTTACAGAGCTCTTATGGGTAAAGACCTTCTTTCTTTTTTCCTATTTTGTTTCACTTGTATTGATGATGATTTTTTTTTTTCCTGTTTGATACTTCCCATAATATGCTGATGCTATGGTGATTTTTATTTTTCTTCTTTAGGAGTTCAGAAAAAAATTTGAAAGGTGTCAATGGTGGAAAAGACTTTGACCAAGATATGCTTGAAGATATTTACCATGCCATCAAGTAAGTTGAAAGCCTTGTTCCATTACTGAACAGATATTATATCTATTTTTACAAGTGTATTGCCCAAGGTTGAAACTTATCAGTTATTCACAGGGTAGGTGACAAATATCTGATCAGATGCCCCACTGCTGGGCCCCTACCCATATCGCAAACTGGGTTCCTATGTCTTCTGTGTGAATGGAGCAGCAATTGAGCATGTGCTCTGCTGCTCTATTCACCTGTTGGGACTGCCAGAGATAGTCAAGCACTGTACTCTGCTTTCTCCATCAGTTCCTTAGACAGTGAATGTAGCAGTAATGGCCATGCTGGAACATTTAATCATCAGCATGCACACGCTCTTCTTGTACTCATGGTGGGGTCCCAGGGGTCAGATCCCCACTTGTGGATAAGTGACCATTTTCAGTCTTGAACCAGTCCCTTTCAATCAACTTTTTTTTTTTTAGCAATAAGGGTTTAATAACAATGTTCATTTTTGTGTGGCCGCTTAGGGGAAATGGAACAAAAACAGAAGGAAAGTGGTGAAATTCCAAACACGGAAAGCTTTGTAAAATGTGATTCAGCAGAAAAGCATCTTTCTGGGCAAGATTGGAAAAGCCTGCTCTTTCATGTTACTTTGTTGTTACTAGTTAAGGGATTGTACTGTGAAAAGCAAGGGAATGTAGGTCCAGGATATTAGACATATTGTAATATTTGATATTCTGTTTATTTCCTTTTTCATTTGGACTCTGTAGTCCACATAAGCAGTTGATCAGATTTCTGTTAGTTCTGTTCTGTCATCACTGCACTGCACTGTTAAGAAGCCAGGCTCTTTCAATGCTCACAGCTGTTTATAGGCAGCTAGGGCATAAGAAGTGCTCAGAAATCCAGTCTGCTCTGTAAATCCAACACCAGAGACTTCAAAGCTCAGGGGATTACTGCGTGCAGGAGACAGGATGTGATCTCTGGCACTCCTCTGCTTTCATTTCTCTTTTTCATGCTAGAAGCCTTAAGGAGGTCAGTCTTGGAATGTCTTGGGTGATGCACACACTTCTGCACTGTAGTAGAGCCAGTGACCATCTGTCTGTAGGTAGCTCTGGCTTTCTAAATTCAGTCTGGAAAAACGAATTCTTCATGAGCAGCTAAAATGATTAGTAACAACCTTGCTCTGGAAAAAAAACATTTGTTGCTGTGACTATATTTTTCTCATTGGAGAGATGTATACATTAGCACAATGCATGTGATTTAGTGTTGTAATTCCTCAGTGGATAAACTGGCCATTCATTTCAAATTAATCTAGTCAAATGCTATAGTCCTCTTGACCACCCATATACATATACATGCACACTTGGCTCAATGTTTTGAATGTATTAGTAAAGTAGTAAAAAAACAGGGTATGTATGAACGCTACTTAATCAGCCAGACATGTATTAAAATGAAACTTTTTTTTATTGGATCACAATGTTACTCCACAAGGTGGCGATATAAAGTATGGCAACGCGTTTCGACGTCTTAACTGACGTCTTCATCAGGCCAACACGCTAGATCATGGAGCAGGCACAAAGTGTTGAATGTATTAGGGCAGAGGGCCGCTGCCAGTCTCCTCTGACAGCCAGCTCATCTTCCCAAGAACAAAGGATTGAGCATGTTGAAATACAACTGTCTGATCCTTCTCTCTTCTGACATGTGCTGTTGGGGAGGATCAGGAGAGACGTTAGATGGTTGACTGGTCCTGCCATAATCAGAAGCTTTGGAGCTTTGGACAACATTAACGTGTGTATCCAGCTTGGAGACTCCATTCACATGTATTATACAGTAATTTGTTGTGGATTTTCTGTTCAGTTTCTGCACCAGAAATCTGCATGAAATACACCAAGTTACTTAAAACTCAATACTACATAGCTATATGTTTAGTTTTCAATTAAAAGTTATCCTCAGTGTTTCACTCACTTTATTCTTAACTTTTGCTTTCTAAGACGAATTGATATGTGCACTAGATTAGTGACAAGAGTTCTTTAAAGATGTTTAATGGGATTTTACCATTTATGACCTCTATTTAGGTTAGGTCACTAATAGGTTAGTATGGGTACAACTCCTAACACACTCTTGATCATGTGATTGGAGGGTCTACGGTGCATCGGAACTACCTACATGGAGTACTGTGGTACAGGTACACTGTGCAGTAGCTATGCCTGCAGGTCCCTCTGATTCACAAGCTGTGGAGCACATCTGCTTTGTTACAGTAGGCAGTATAACATCCTCACTTGCTCCACTGCAGATGTGAGTATACGAAGAAGTTAGGGCTGGCATATTTGTATCATGCCCCGTTTGTCACGGATCACTTCAATCTTTGGCATGGTTGTAATGGTTGTTAGCAAACACAATAAAATAACAACCTACGTTTACAGTGCGTTTTTTTTATTTTTTTTTTATTTAACCGGAGTTCCATGGTGTAGATAACAATTATAGTCGTTATGTTGCCTGCCCTCTTTAGGAATGAAGAAATAGTAATGCCCGAGGAACAAACAGGGCTGGTGAAAGAGAATTACATGTGGAATGTGCTGCTGCATAGAGGTGCAACACCTGAAGGCATCTTCCTGCATGTAACCCCTGGAAGCTATGACCATGATCTGTTTACTATGACCTGGGGGCCAACTATTGCTGCTTTGTCATATGTGTTTGACAAGAGTATGGAGGAGACCATAATTCAAAAAGCCATATCTGGATTTAGGTAATGATTTTAGATTTCCTTTAAAAAAAACAAAAACATACGAATTATTAGAATGATTTGTTTAACATTTAAATTTTATTATGTATTTTTGATATTGCTCTTGAATAACCGCTGATAAATATTCAGTGGAGTTTTCCCACTGCTAACACTTTCACTATACACAGAATAGGGAATATTGGTAAGTGTCTGACTGGTGGGGTTCCAACCACTGAGATCTTCACTATGCAGGAAACTGTGGGGCATTTGCCCCATGTGAATGGAGAGATGTACATGCTCTTACATATGTGACTTCAAGCAATCTCCGGTAGTCCCATATACAGGTGCATCTCAATAAATTAGAATATCTTTGAAACATTCATTCATTTCAGTGATTCAGTAATACAATTCATAATCAGCGTCTTCCATGATTGTGTGTCCTACTGAACCAGACTGAGGGACCATGTAAAGGCTTAGGAAACCTTGGTAGGTGACCCAATGAATTTACGATACTGAACTTTTTTTTACGATATTCACATTTTCTTAGATTTGGGTTTTCATTACCTGTAATCCATAATCAACATTTGCAGAAATAAAACACTTGAAATAGAACACTCTGTGTGTAAAGAATCTAGAAAATATAGGTCGTCACTTTTTTAATTTAATTACTGAAATAAATGTTTCAAAGATATTCTAATTTATTGAGATGCTTCTGTAAGTGAATGGAGCAGTGGCTGAACATGCACACCAGTGTTGCAGTTACAAGGGGCAGTTGTTGACCCCTGTTTTGTGATCAGTGAGTGTGGTTGGAACTTCACTGATCAGACAGTTATTCCCCATCTTGTGGGTTGGGGTTTAGTGTTAATAGTGGGGGAAACTCCTATAAAGTGAAACACCAGTTCCTGAATACAAGTTTCCAAGGTACTCTGTAGACTGTAAGTGCCACAGCTTCACTAGGAGCTCTGAAGCTATAGGTTAAACTCTACACACACATTTCTTCCCACTCCTTGCATTTACTGTGTACGTAATACTGGCAACATGTCAAATGCACATGGTGCTTTCAGAGACACATTTGGTGTGATTTGCCTACATTAGCCTAAAATATGATCTGAATAGTTTGTTGGGTACAAAGGGCCACAGGTTTCTTATTTTTAATTTTCTCGCAGTTTTGTGGCCTAAATTCTTTTATAACATTGTTTTAGGAAATGCGCAATGATATCTGCACACTATGGGCTGAGTGATGTTTTTGACAATCTCATCATTTCCCTCTGCAAGTTTACAACTCTTAGCAGTGAGGTAAGGTTGTGATGCTATTCCCCTCAGATCACACTTGCATATACTTTATCCTCTATGTTGTAATGCAAACATGAAATGGAATGCAGCCTGTATAGCTGCAATGTATTCTCTCTCCATCTCTTCATATATTAGGTGCCAGATATTCTAGACATCTTAACAATTTAACTCATCAGTTGTTTTTCTTTTAGGCTGTAGAAAATCTGCCCACTGTTTTTGGCAGCAACCCTAAGGCACAGATTGCAGCCAAAACTGTTTTCCACCTTGCCCACCGACATGGTGATATCCTGAGAGAGGGTTGGAAAAACATAATGGACTCAATGTTACAGTTGTTCCGGGCTGAGCTGTTGCCTAAAGCTATGGTTGAGGTGAGCAGTTTTTATACATGTGCTTATGCACTTGTCAGTGGGAGTACGACCGTGACATCTGCACCTGAAATAATGTAATGCTGGGGAGCAGTGAAAACTCTAAACCCGGCTGTTTAACTGTTTGAAATACTGCAATCCATGAGAGTAGAGGGTTTATATTGTTAAAAGTGATTTAGAGATTCCAAAATACAGAAGACAAGATAAGATTAAAAAAAAAAACACCCAACATTACTCAACGTGCATATAAGTGGAGTGCAACAACATTGTTTAATTTGTTTTTTTGGGTTTTTTTTTTAGGTTGAAGACTTTGTTGACCCCAATGGAAAGATTTCCCTTCAGCGGGAGGAAATCCCTGCAAATCGGTATGTGAATTTTAATAAAAATACTAGAGGTCTCTTTGTATCCTTTTCTGCAAAGTAAGATGTTAAATATTATATACAGACGTGGACAAAATTGTTGGTACCCCTCGTTTAATGAAAGAAAAACCCACAATGGTCACAGAAATAACTTGAATCTGACAAAACTGGAATTTGCCAAACTTCATGTTGACAAGCCACAAAGCTTCTGGGAGAATGTCCTATGGACAGATGAGACAAAAATCGAAATTTTTGGCAAGACACATCAGCTCTATGTTCACAGATGGAAAAATGAAGCGCATCTTGAAAAGAACACTGTCTCTACTGTGAAACATGGAGGAGGCTCTGTTATGTTCTGGGGCTGCTTTGCTGCATCTGTGCAGGGTACAATGAAATCTCAAGATTATCAAGGGATTCTAGAGAGAAATGTGCTGTCCAGTGTCAGAAAGTTTGGTCTCAGTTGCAGGTCATGGATCTTACAACAGGATAATGACCCAAAACACACAGCTAAAAACACCCAAGAATGGCTAAGAGGAAAACATTGGACTATTCTGAAGTGGCCTTCTATGAGCCCTGACCTAAATCCCATTGAGCATCTTTGGAAGGAGCTGAAACATGCCATCTGGAAAAGGCACCCATCAAACCCGAGACAACTGGAGCAGTTTGCTCACGAGGAGTGGCCCAAAATAGCTGTTGAGGTGCAGAAGTCTCATTGACAGTTACAGGAATCGTTTGATTGCAGTGATTGCCTCAAAAGGTTGTACAACAAAATATTAAGTTAAGGGAACCATCATTTCTGTCCAGGCCTGTTTCATGAGTTTTCTTTTTTAAAAATTCTGTTGAAGCATGGTTGAAATGCAATGTCTGACTTTCATTTGTTAATTTTCATAGAATTTTTTATATATTATTACTTTTGTCAGATTCAGGTTATTTGTGACCATTGTGGGTTTTTCTTTCATTAAACGAGGGGTACCAACAATTTTGTCCGTGTGTGTATAGGAAGCCTGTCTTGGTTTGTTTCCAGATAAATCATCCAGTATTATATATGCATACATTCAGTTTAATTGTTAAAGAACAAAACATAATAGAATTAGTACTATTACAGGAAATGTATTCTGCATTGCCACTGACTGTATACTCTGTATGCAATGATTCTCCACTCTGGCTAATATAGATAGGTTGTCCAGTTCAGAAAATTCTATTTAAATACCGAAAACCCTAAGAAGGGTGAGGTAAACCTACCTAAATCCAGTATGTGTGTTTTTTTGTTTTTTTCTTTAATTAGTGGGGAATCTACAGTCTTGAGTTTTGTCAGCTGGCTGACTCTCAGTGGCACAGAACAGTCCAGTCTAAGAGGACCTTCTACCGAAAACCAAGAAGCAAAGAAGATGGCTTTAGAATGTATTAAGGTATTGCTACTCAGAAAATTAGCTACCAGTACTTGGTTTTGAGGATTGACAGTTTAGAAGTCCTATTGTTTCTTAAGCTGTCATATTGACATTTACTTTCCATGGAATCTTTTTTTTTATTTTTTTTTATTTTCATCAATTGAAATTATTTTTTTTTTTATTCCAATTGCTTTGTTTGCTCTGTAGCTGTGTTATCCAGAAAAACTTATCACTGAGAGCAAGTTTCTCCAATTAGAGTCCCTGCAAGAGCTTATGAAGGTAAGTGATACTCTATTATAGAGTGCTTATGGTATACTAGGAGTAGTTGCAACCATTTTTCAGTGTTATGATTTCATATTTATACCCTATTCCTTGTGAATGTGTGTAAGGACTTGTTCCAAAAAACTTCATTGATGAGAGTCCTATGGGATCCTTTAAAAAATGTGCATTAAAATATGTAGATAGCTGGAATATTAGTTTAAATATATTAGTTTTCTCCAATTCCAGGCATTGTACAAGAGGGCAGCTGTGTCAGTTACATGGGCACTGCACCAATTATCTCTAGCGATGTACACGCAGAAGGTTTCTGTCAAATTGCATACATTGACATATTACTGCCGGGGCTGTGGAGTTGGTAGGATAAACCACTCCCTCTGTTTTTTCCACCGACTCACAAATGGCTGTCAGCTCTTCTAATTCCGTAAAATATAGTGATTGGATTCCTGTGAAAGTAAATATGCAACAAACTATGTATCTAATTATACAACATCAATAATTTATATAATTTAATATAAAATGATCATTCTATATTGAAGCTGGAGTCGGTAAAGTAACTCTTTTTTTTCTACTAACACTGCCTGGAAATATACAGCACATTGTTATTCTCTTATCCGTGCCAAGTGCTTCTGAAGCGCTTGTTACACATGATGCACATAGCTGGGTCATCAAAGTGGGCAGTAATGTCAGACTATATGTAGAAGCTTTTACATTGCAGTCTATTGCCAACAGAGACGTTGCAACACTACTGCCCTGTGTTTGTGCAAATAATATTTTTCCTAATTCTATCTTAACCACTTGTGTTCACTATTTAAATGATACAAGGATTAATTTTGTTTGATGGGGGTTCTTTAATTGGATTTGCTTTTTGTTAGGCACTCATATCTGTGACCCCAGATGAAGAGACATATGATGAAGAAGATGCTGCCTTCTGCCTTGAAATGCTACTGAGAATTGTTCTTGAAAATAGGTGACGAAAGCAGTTTTTTTTTTTTGTTTTTTTTGCCGAGCACTTACCCAATCTCCCCAATCACCCCATATATAGGGTAGCATAATAAACGGTTAGGTCCACTTTTTAAATGTCTGTTCCTGTTCACCAGTAATATAATACTGCTACACCCTATAGACACCCTGCTGTCTAGGCAAGAACAAGGACCAAGCGCTCTTCGTTTTCCGTGTTGACATGAGGGGTCTTGCAGTCCTAATCATAGCACTTTGCTGGGGCTTGTCTAAATCACACAACCCTTTTTAATGGCATTGTTCTGATCAATGAAAATCTTGGCATTTTGTTTTATGATCTTGGCTCTCTAAGGAAATGATGAATCCATATGCCAAAGGTATTCTGACCAAATACTATTTTCAGAGTTTTTGGTTGTGTATACTAACTGTTTTTGAATGTCTGAATAATTGGATAACTACAGTGGCTTGCAAAAGTATTCATACCCCTTAACTTTCACATTTTGTCACCTTACAACCACAAACTTAAATGTATTTTACTGAGATTTTAAGTGATAGACCAACACAAAGTAGCAAATAATTGTGAAGTGGAACGAAAATGATACACGGTTTTCAAAATTTTAATCCAATAAAAATCTGAAAAGTGTGACGTGCAAAAGTATACATCCCCCTGTACTCGAATAAAATGTACCCCCAAATGAAATCCAGTACAATCAGTTGCTTTTAGAAGTCACTTAATTAGTTAAGTTCAGCTATGTGTAATTTAGTATAAATATCTGTTCTGTGAAGGCCTCAGTGGTTTGTTAGAGAACACTAGTGAACAAACAGTATTATGAAGACCAAGGAACTCACCAGACAGGTCAGAGATAAAGTTGTGGAGAAGTTTAAAGCAGGGTTAGGTTATAAAAACATATCCCAAGCTTTGAGCATCCCAAGGAGCACTGCTCAATCCATCAACCAAAAATGGAAAAAGTATTCTACGACTGCAAACCTACCAAGACATGGCCGTCCACCTAAACTAACAGATCGAGCAAGGAGAACACTGGTCAGAGAAGCAGACAAGACGCCCATGGTCACTCTGAAGGAGCTGCAGAAATCCACAGCTCAGGCGGGAGAATCTGTCCACAGGACAACTAAGTTGTGCACTCCACAATTTGGCCTTTATGGAAGACTGGCAAAAAGAAAACCATTGTTGAAAGAAAGATATAACAAGCGCCGTTTGCAGTTTGCCACAAGCCATATAGGGGACACAGCAAACATGTGGAAGAAGGTGCTCTGTATAGAGGAGACCAAAGTCGAACTTTTTAGCCTAAATGCAAAGCGCTATGTGTGACGGAAAAGTAACACTGCTCATCACACTGAACACACCATCCCCACTGTGAAACGTGGTGGCAGCATCATGCTGTGGGGAGCCTTTTCTTCAGCAGGGACAGGGAAACTGGTCAGAGTTGATGAGAAAATGGATGGAGCTAAATACAGGGAAATCCTGGAAGAAAACCTGTTGGAGGCTGCAAAAGACTAGAGACTGTGAAGGTGATTCACTTTCCAGGAAGACAATGACCCTAAACATACAGCCAGAGCTACAGTGGAATGGTTTAGCTCAAAGAATATTCATGTGTTAGAATGGCCCAGTCAAAGCCCCGATCTAAATCCCATTGTGCATCTGTGGCAAGACATGAAAATTGCTCTTCACAGACACTTCCCATCCAATCTGGCTGAGCTTGAGCAAAGAAGAATGTGCAAAGCTGGTAGACACATACCCCAACAGACTTACAGCTGTAATTGCAGCGAAAGGTGGCTCGACAAAGTATTGATATAGGGGGGCTGAATACTTTTGCACGTCACACTTTTCAGATTTTTATTTGATTACAATTTTGAAAACCGTGTATCATTTTCGCTCCACTTCACAATTATTTGCTACTTTGTGTTGGTCTATCACTTAAAATTTCAATAAAATACATTTAAGTTTGTGGTTGTAAGGTGACAAAATGTGAAAAAGTTCAAGGGATATCAATATTTTTGCAAGCCACTGTATATAGACTGTTGTGTGGGGGAAGAAAAAAAGGGATCTCCCTTTCTAAAGCTACACTGAGCACTGAAAACGCACAAAATTTAATAAAATAAATAAGCTTTTCCTCTGTTAATCTTCTATATTACCTTTTAGTCCTGTATTGTCTGAAATTGCAGTTAAACCTGACAAATATATAAAGAATTTTTTTTTCCATGTACCCCATGAGCTCAGCCATGTTCCTAGTCTCATTTCAAGTATCCTGTTCTTGGCTGTAAGACAACTGGCTGGAGAAGGCGACCTTCCCCCTCTGCCCTGTCCACAATAGGGCACACAGGTTGTCCAGCTCTGTTCTATGGTTAAGCTTTCTTGTTCAATCAGTCTGCAGGCAAAAACTGAATAGGAGAGTATTTATACACAACAATTTTTCTTTTGTCAGTGAGATGCATGTTTTTGTGGAATATATAGTGTACCTTACGTAATAAAATATTATATAATATAAAATATATTTTTTTTTCTTTTTAATTAAATTGTTTTTTTTTTCTTTCTCAATGAAGAGATCGTGTTGGTTGCGTCTGGCAAGTAGTACGAGATCATCTGTACCATCTTTGTGCTCATGCTGTGGAGTATTGTTTCCTTGTTGAGCGTGCAGTGGTGGGACTGCTGCGACTTGCTATTCGACTATTGCGTCGTGAGGATATCAGTGCACAGGTATGCTGTAATAGCAGGCTTGGACTTAGCACTTACTATCGTGGATTCATTGGTGAAGATGTTGTGTTGAGGACAAGCAAAATCATACCAGTAGTCATGAAGTAATGAACATGTTGCTACCATGACCCTCCATCTCCATGTTATCTTGTGCATTCTGTGTGAATGTTTTTGTGAAGTCTAACACTAAGGGAACTTTCAGGAGTGTCGTCCGATTTCATTACTCTTCATTTTGCGCACATGGGCCTTCAGTTCACGTGAAAAATAGCTAAAGCATGTGTGATTTTGACCCATTTTAACAGAGCAGTAAAGGATATTCAATACGTAGTGTGAGATTTCTTCAGACTGCGCACTGATGCTACCCGGCTCTGCATATTTTTTTTTTTTTTTCATATCCTCTGTGATGAGTCGTTTGAAGGAGCTCTAACAAACGTTACCACACACTACACTATATGTACTGCTCTTATCACATTTGTAATCTTCAGAAGTCTAATCATGATTTCTGGCTATAGAAAAAAATAAAAAGTCAGCTCCAGGGTATATATCTACATTGCTTTATTAGCTGTGATTCATCCAGCCCACAACTTATGTTAGCATGGAAACCAAATTATTTCCTTATGTACCCTGAGACCTTGTGGATGAAGTACTATATAGATAATTGAGTGATGCGTGCTAATTCAGATTTTGCTTGTCAGTGCACGCTTCAGCAGCATGGTGCCATGTTTTAATAAAATTCATAGGCATAGGAAAAAGAGAAAAGTTGAATTATAAAATAATACAGTGAGACTAAAAATAGGCTGCATAGTGAAAAAGACAATAAATTGTCCAAAATGCAAAAAAAAAAATCTTGCTCAGTTATTAGATGTTTTAGTTTGGCGATTTTATAAGGTGCGTTATTATATGCGTGTAAAATGTGCAAAAGGTTTTGCACAAACTCTTTTTATAAGCCTGTTTGTTTTGCAGGTTCTCCTTTCCCTCCGTATACTTTTAATGATGAAGCCAATTGTCCTGTCCAGGGTGAGTCGACAAGTTGCTTTTGGCCTTCATGAACTGCTAAAGACCAATGCTGCCAACATCCATTCCAGCAACGATTGGTACACTCTGTTCTGCTTGCTGGAGTGCATTGGAGCAGGAGTGAAGCCGCCTGCTGCCCTACAGGTCACAACCAGAAGCGATAATGATGCAGGTACGTGGAGGATGTGCTTTAATGAAATTCAATGCCCCGAGAGATAAGCAGCTGTTTTATGCCGGCTCTGAATTACGTGAAGGCCAGATGAAGAAAATAAATATGCTGCTTAAGTCCATTAATAAAATTAAAACGGTTCAGCTGTTCTTCATGTTTACAGCCGAAATGTTCATGCTGGGTTTTTATATCATAGGTAGTGGTGTGACTGAGAGGTAACTAGCATTTCATTAAGTAGATATTTATCACTGCTCCACAAAACTCTGTTTTCCGAAAGTATATAATACACGTCTATCTGTGCGGAGGCTCTAAGCCGCCTTAGGCGAGAGTCCTAATTAACCATGGAAATCTGCTCAAGAGATCATGTATGAGGTCTGCCATGTGTTTTCCCTGTTAATCACAATAACTTCTAGAGATTATCTGTTCATGTTTATGAGACGTATAAAAATAAGGAAACATTATGTACTTCTAGAACACATTAATATTTAGTGAATGCATTCTTGATATCTTCTGACATGAAATTTGTGAAATTAGGAAATAATATCTAGGCTTTTTTTTAAACAACCACTCTTTCCCGTCTTCTGGCATTGTAGTGCTAATGAGTTAAAAAGATTTTTCTATCTCCATTTATGGCATATCCATATGATAGGACATAAGTGCCTTTACAGATACAGGTCCTAACTTTAGAGCCAGTACCCATCTGTTCGACCTCATCCCATAGCTATGGTGAATGGAGAGGTGGCTGTACATGTGAATCTCTTTCCATTCTTTTGTATGACATACTTGAGTAAGCTGAATTTGAAACTCCCGTAGATGTGGAGAGGGTCACACTACAATTTTAACATCTGTGGGATGAGGTCCACAATCCCTATTCTTGAGCTACTGATCCCAGAGGTAGGACCCACATCTAGAAGTCTTTAGATCAAACATTGAAAACCCTATTAGGTACTCTCAAATAATAGGTTGCTCCAGCCAACTGCTAGATTGGCATCACTAGAGAAGTAGCTTTGTAGTCCTAAATCCATGACCATTCCCTCCCTGATTGCATCTGATATAAGTAAATCTGAAAAACTTGACCGTTCTCAACCCAAATATATGTTCTTTCCTAGGTGCTCAGTCTGACAGTGAAGTTTCCTCTTATCACACCACTGATGTTAGCTTGGATCGTGGATACACCTCAGATTCAGAGGTCTATACAGAGCACAGCAAGCAATCCAAGATGCACCGCTCAGTCACTGATGTGGATATGGTTAACAGTGGCTGGCTTGTGGTAAGCAGTCTTTTAAGATCATGTGTGCATTTCCAAAATCAAATACTTTGTAGTGTTTCAATAGTTCCGTGTAGTAAATACCTTTTCCAGTCATCCATTTTTCTACATTGTTCGTGTGTATAAAGATGTCCTTGCCAGCTAAATACACCTCATCTGGCCCTGCTTTGGAACAAATATTTGTTGCAGGTAGCTTGCACAATGGTTTAGAAGGATTCTTTTTCATATAACTGGCTTCCTTTCCCTCTGTACTGCAGTTTACAGAACTATTAAAGGGATGTTCTGGCAATAACCAGATGAGTGCAGCTCTTGATCGGTGCCATAGACTTTGATAGATACAGCAGGTTGCATGCTCGACTACTGTTTCATTCAACTACTCGTGGCTGCGGTTAAGGGATTCCTCAGAACCCACTGATTTAGTTGTTAGGTTATAACTTGGTATTACTGTAAACCCCTTTTAGTTGTATAATGTTGTTCTTACTAAAGCAGAAGAATGGAGAGTTAATGAAATGCTACACAACCTTGAGAGTAAACTTACCTCTTTACTGTTTAATGTGAGAGTGGTGTTATCTTTCTGTGCAGGTTGGAAAGGAAGATGTAGACTCTTCTAAAATGACAACAGCCATGAACAAGCCAGGAATAAACAATCCAGTAAACCAGTACAGCCTAACAATTGGTGTGGACTTTGGCCCACATGATACTAAATCCCTTATGAAAACTGTGGAATCTTTGTCTTTCATTGTCCGTGATGCTGCACATGTCACACCAGAGAACTTTGAGTTGTGCGTGAAGACAATTCGGGTCTTTGTAGAGGCGAGTCTTAATGGAGGTGTGTGTAAGTGTTGCTCAGACTTCTTCCTTCTAACAGATCAAATAGCTGTGTTCTATTGGCATGTGTAAGTGTTCAATCTGGCATAACAATATTTATACCATTTGGTCAAGTCTTGGAGGTACTGCTAAAATCATAAATCCTCTCTGTACAGACGGGAATAGTAGAATTTTTTGTTTATTGCACATAATAGTAATAATTGCACTGTACAAGCAATTCAAGGTGTAATTTAATTTTGTAGCCTGTGTTTTATGCTGTGTGGGCACTTTGCATGTTGCACTCTACACACTATTGATGTTTAAAGGGATTTTCCATACCCACCATCATTTTTTTTCACAGGTGTTTAAAATAAATAAATCTGGCACTTATTAATGATACGTACTAAGCATTTACTTTTTATATGTAGCACTGAATAATGTATTAACAATGATGTCCCCATTTCCCACTTTCAGAGTGGCTACTGGACCATAACCTTGGTACCAGAGGCGTAGCTATAGGAGGTGCAGAGGTAGTAGTTGCTACTCCAGAGGTTGAGGGGCCCAAAGGCCCCCATAGCACACCAGTATTAGACATAGCACATGGTAAGTGGGGGCCCTGTTACAGATTTTGCATTGGCACCCAGGAGCTTCTAGTTATGCCTTTGCTTGGCACATCATTAGTTCTGTATGTGACGTCGACTGCCTGACTGGTTTAGGATAAGCTAGGTCAACCCTCTTCTCACTCTGTGTAAGCCATGACAAGAAGTGTTACACAGCTATTAAACTGTGGCAGTCAGCCAGTCATTTTCACAGACAGCATGGATGGCTTGCCAACATAAGAAAATCCTATGTCAAGCACAAACCTGAATTCGAGGTGCCTGTCTTGGACTTGGACTGGCACTGACAGCAGGAAATTGAGACACCATTGCTAGCACAATATTAATTGTTACATCTTAAATGTACACAAGTGCACAGAATGTTTAAGGGAGGGGGCATAAAACCTTTTTAACATATTGTAGACATTAAGTGTTGCAGAGTATCTCTTTGTTAGCTTATATATTTATTTTTATGTATAAATTTGCTCCGATTGTCACATCCATTTGTTTCCAGTCTTTTAGTTGATTGAAAAAAAAAATGTTCTTGCCACTTTCAAAGGGTATAAATCACAAGAGAAGAGAGCAAAGAGTCACAAGTATGATAGCAAGTCTAATCGCTTCAAGAAGAAAAGTAAAGAGAAGGAAAATCTTGTGCGTCGCTCCAGAGTCTCCAATCAACGCCAGTACCGTTCACATAGTGATGATGAGGAAGATGAGAGCGTGCCTGCCAGTTACCACACTGTGTCATTACAGGTTAGTCACGACGTAAGTATGGCAGGCCTTTCCTCCTCCTACATATCTCCCCATTTGTCCTGCATTAATGAGAAGAAATAAGGACTAACTTGATTTCTTCAAGAAATTATTTTCCATTTCTCTTGTGTCAAATCATTGGTTTCACATCACTTATATGATTAACCAAGCACGAGCATTCAAGAACCAGATATGATGAATTTCCTGATTCCCATACATGATTTATTAAATTGCAAAGCAAATTTGCAGCACAAATTTGTATTCTGTCTTCTGTGGTCTAAAATACTGTATGATATCTTGGGTTAATCTGAGGATTGGCTATGCAGGAGCAACCTGAATTTTTTTTACTTTTGACCATTTTACTGCCCTAGACATTAAGGAAGTGCAAAAAAAGTGGCGCCTTGGGAGCATGACTAACTTCCAGTATGAGCAGATGGTTAGCGTGAGAGCTCAGATCAAACCAATGGACTTTGCCTCACTTTATGTTTCCATTGCCTTTCAACTTCATTGAATGGCTTTACCTCACTCATGGCCCCAAGAAATGTCTTTTGTCCCAACTTTATTACTTGGATTTCCCTACTATAAAGGCAGTGTATGGTGGCTTTAGCCATCAACTGTTTTCTATTCCATAGCCTTCCACTACAGCAAGGGTGTCCCCTCTCCTCTCTTACCTGATGATAAAGCTCCTGGTGACCATCACAATATCTGACTCAATTTGACACACATTAGAAATCGGGAGAAGACCGTACTGCACTATATGCAGTTGACGGAACGTTATGTGTGTCCAGGCCAGACACCTTTATAAGAGCCTTGGGAAATACAAAGGACTCCACCGCAGTTGAACCAAATTTTACCTTCATGTACCAGTCTTCAACTAGAATTTGCCTAAAATATTCCTTCATGAATGGTCTGCAAGTTACTTCAGCTTTAATTATCTGGACACTCAAATGGTCAAGAATAACTCACATGCTGTCGGCAAAACTATAGCCAGTATTGTATCTTTTAGGAGAAATTTAAGTTTTGGGGAGCTCTTCCATTTCTCCTTTGCAGGATGAATCAATCAGATAAAATTGGTGGTTCTTCTTATAAGTGCCTCTATGTACTCCCAACATATCCTAAATCTGTTTTTCAAACCTTAGACTACCTTTTAATTAAATTTTTGTGGGGATCTACCAGCTCTAACTGCAGCTCACTATATTATAATGTCCCAGAGATGAAAATGGGATGACTCTGCCAGACATACACTTGGCTATCTTATAAAACCTCCACTCCACCAGAATGCCACTAAGCTATTTTTTCAGACACCAAATCACTATGGCTTTTCATGAGTCTCCCCCACCCCACCCCCCATAAAAAGATGTTACCCATACACAAGGTGGCTAGAAGGGTATGGTAAGCAGCTATCTCTATATTTAGACATTCCTGCCGGTGCCCCCTTTGGAATAACTCCCATCTGCCATGTGAAGATGTGACTTTCTGCCATATGAAAATGATGTTCTACCATGGGGGAGAGAGAATTTCAATCTATTTGAAAGCTAAGGCAAATCTTTTAGTTTTGTCTAAAAGAGCATCATTTTGATGCGAGTCAGGTTAAAGTATTACCACCATTTATCAACAACTTTCTGTAAATGAAAGGCACAAGCAAAGATAAGAAACTTTTGTAATATATCTTTTTACCCAAAAAAATTTCCACATCCTTATTTTTGCCAGTTTCTTATTGTACTGGTCACTTGCTTTTAATTCACTGATACAATCTGTCTCCAGAGAATAGACACCATTTCTTTTTTAGTGGAGTGGCTAACTACAGTGTGAGAGAGAAGCAGAGAGACACAGTCATTGCTGATGGCTTTAGTAAGTTGCTGTATACACAGCTTTGCTCAGTACTGCTGTATAATATTGTCCTCACATCTGCTACTTCTGTGTGTGTGCTACTGGGACATAGGGGAGAAGTTTCTCCTATTCTGAATGCCAGTTTCCTGCTTCTGCACCATCGTCTTCCTCCTCCATAGACTTCTACAGGCAACTGTAATGTGATCTCTCAGGGTACAGATATTATCAGTGAATTGAGATTGATTAAGCGCAGTAGACGGGTAATAAGGATAGAGAGAGTGGCATTTTCTGTAATAAGTTTTATTACAAAGGCATGTTGTTTAATCAGAGGTGCCCTTTAAATAAGAGTAAAATTTCATTGTACTGCCAGAGTGTTTCCTCCAAATTAAAAGATTAATGTGAATTGTAATCTAATAAGGGATATGCTTTTCTGCGCTCTTACTAGAGCTGTGGCACATTCATCTAGAATACCATTGTCTTGCTTCAGACAGAACTTTGAGCTGTATTCTGCCAATCCAGTCTTAAAATACTGCAGGTACAAACAGGAAGCACTTGGTAGTTATATCTATTAACCGCATGTAAGTCTTTTCTGAAACTTTACCTTTAAATCCTGGTGAAGGATACCTGTTTCTACCTCTTATATGTAAGCGGGCTTTGCTCTTCTGAAACTGGTTCTGTGATCCCTTTCTTCCTTCGCATGGAGGAGGACATGGCCTGCATTAGATACGCACCAGAATTTGTCACACTCAGCACAGTTTTGACGTATGGTAGGAATAGTTGTAGAAGCAATGATTGTAGTTTACTTACTTTTTAGCTGTTGCACTGGTTAAAATATTTATGTATCTAATAACCCGATTGAAGAATGTGTAGTGTATTCTTGTTTTCTTCCAACTAAACATCTTGGCAACCTTTCTTATAGTCCAGAAAAAGCCGTAAGTAAGAATTTGCACATCAAGTGTAATTTTGGGGAGTGGGCATGTAGAGTTTGTAAATGATGAGGCATACCTGTTTGTAGTGTGGGAGAACATATGTTTGTGTACAATATATAAAAACTATATAGGACTTTCAAAGATCGCTTGACATAATTTTGTTTTAGCTGCTTGATCTGATGCACACACTTCACACAAGGGCTGCCACAATATACAGTTCTTGGGCAGAGGAACAGCGCCACCTAGAGACTGCAGGAGAGAAAATCACAGCAGATTCGAGAACACTGTGGTCAAACTGTTGGTGTCCATTGCTACAAGGTGAGTTATGTCCCGATCTATCACCTGCAGTAGGATTTGGGCAAATCTTGCACGTATAACTCAGCATGATAAAGTTTCTGTACTCTCTTTGATGACACAGGGCTGTAAAATAGTATCTAATATTAATATTGCAATGGCAATAAAGTCAACACTGTATTCAGTTATAGCTGATAAGCAGATTACGTAAAGCTGGACAGATTGAAGTTTTATTCAATATGCAAATTAGGTACTTGGAGCACTGGGGGAGTTACCTTCAATCCTCCAGTACTGCTGTATTAGTTGAAAACTTGCTCCTAATGCTGTTAGTGGCTGAGCAGTGGTTGTTGATCTTCCCATTGCTCTGACATCGCCAAGTCATTGGTGAAATCCCACACATGTGCAATATGCTGTGGTAGTCGTGTATGACCATACTGTGAGGTTTACAACAGCATACTGCATATGGGCGGGATTTCGCTGATCATTTGTCAGTGATGCTAGAGCTGTGGGAGGATTCACTGCCCAGGTGAGCGCACCCACAGCATCAAGAATGTATTTTTAACAAATACATGTTATGCCCCAGTGCTCCAAGCACCTAATTTGCATATTAAATAAAACTTTATTTTCTCAGTGTCCATGTGGCTGTGAAACTTAATAAAGGCATGATTTTTGTTCATCTTAATGCATCTACAGCACTATGGTGGTTGTTTGAAGTAATAGACTCCGTTTAAAAGTATTGTCCAGGGACTTAAATTTACCTTGCTATATCCTGCAGATTCCTCATCATGAACACGTGATTGAAACCAGCCCGCCCCTGCCCAGTCCTCTCTTGTTCTCGGTCCTGTCTTGACTTTACTATATAAAGCCAGCTCCCACAGCACAAGAGAGAGAAAGGGGTGGAGTGACCTGGAGGTCGGGGAGGTTGCAATCACATGGGTCCATTATGAAGAATCAGCCGAATATAGAAAATTAAATTTAAGTCCCCAGATAATCCCTTTTAAATACATTTCCTATATTGAATATAAGCTACCATACAAAATATAGCTGTAATCCACTAGCCGCTTGGTCTAAGTTTATAGTTTGTGTTGTGTGTTTTTTTTTTTTTTTTTTTTGTTCTTTTTTTTTTGTTCTTTTTATGTTAACTGCATACCTTTAATATGTACCTAATAGTAGTGTGCTTAGAGCAATGTGGAATTCAGGACTAGTATTTTACCGCTGTAGTTCAACCAACTTTCCTGTTTGTCATCAGTCGGCAGTATTACTCCAAATGTGATATATGTATGTTAACATCTTTTGAAAGTTGCAGGTTGTCTGGTGACTTCTTGCTGCTTTCTCTCGCCATACGGTGCTTCTTGTCATAGCTATGCTGGCCGAGTACGAACAGAGCCTTACTCTGTCCACAAACCACAGGCTTACTGTCAGTCTTAGATTAGCCATTCAGCTGAAATTTGTAAAGACACTATATACTGACAGCAGACCATCTCAACTTATGGTGTTAAGTGTCAAACCCCTTCAATAAATTGTGTATAATTATTTGTGGAAAATACAATTTTTATTACATTTTTATTTTATATCAGTTGCAGATTTTTATTATGTAGTCTTTAGCAAAAAATGTTATTTTTCTTCTTAGGAATTGCCTGGCTTTGTTGTGATGCTCGACGCCAGGTCAGAATGCAAGCTCTCACATACCTGCAAAGAGCACTTTTAGTCCATGATCTGCAGACCTTAGATGCACTTGAATGGGAAGCATGCTTTAACAAGGTGAGATGAAAGCTATTGTGTGACTTCTAATAATCTTCATATTTGTGATGACCATTGTTTTCACAGTTTTCTAAATTACTTTGTGGCATCATGTAATATATGGAATAATGTAGATTAAAACCCAAAGATGTTATATCGGTTAGGATTGAGTAATCTGTCTGCCCTAATGCTTGGTCATACACATGAGGTACCTGTTGGCTGAGCACTCATTTATCCAATGGCTTTCTCCTCCGTTTCCCACCCGTACACATACAATACAAACTTGACTTGGCCAAGTATGCATATGTTGTAAATAAGCAGAGGGGAGTAGGTCACTGATATAGTAGGTGTTCGTACATTTCCATTTTATGAAACACTAGATAACAGATTGCTTTATTGTCGTTTCTTGTAGATGCAGAATGTATTGTAACCTATTGTGATAATATCGCCACCTCTCTACTCTCTGCTTATATCTCCATTTTTCTTTCTTAGGTGCTGTTTCCTCTGTTAACAAAGCTTTTAGAGAATATTAGCCCGGCTGATGTAGGCGGCATGGAGGAGACACGAATGAGGGCCTCTACCTTGCTTTCTAAAGTATGTAAGATTGTAAAAGGTGTTGTCACCAAGTAGAAAATGCTCCAATTTTGATATTTTTCCTTTTAAAATCCATCCACCCATTTAAAAGATATGGCCCCTAGATGATTACATATAAACTAGCTCTGATTCTCCATGTGGGCGGTAACCTTTTATTTAACATAAGGTTACCACCCACTTGGAGAATCAGAGCTAGTATACATCTTCCAGGGGTCATATCTTTTGAATGCGTGGACAGATTTTAAAAAGAAACACCAAATTGATCAGGTATACCGCAAGTATGAAATGATGTATTTTATGTAGCATTTTCTACTTGGTGACAGACCTTCTTTACTCTAACTCATAGTAGATATATAATCTCCTTTGTTACATTTCTGACATCATGAAAGTAAAACAGGCTTGCTTAGTGTGAGCAAATGGAGTATTCATCTCTAGTAATATAAAATCACATAAACAGTATGCTCTTTGACTACTGAGAATATAGTACATTTAGCCATATCCATGCTAATGGCTCTATGGCCTAAACCTCTAACATAGAAATTGATGTAAAGGGTTTCTCCAAATTGGACAATCCCTACGGCTGTAATCTGTGGGGAAATTTGTCAGTGAGTGTTTAATATCCTTGCAGTGTCACCACAGGGAAAGTTAAGGATTACGCAATACTTATTCTAATCAATAAATTGTCTGCGTAATGCAGATTCTTACAGAGCAAGAGGTGCACCTTTCAACCAGTATGACCAATGGATTATGGTACTGAACAGAGGTTCCTCTGTATTAACTCAGAATTTCCTAATCGGGTATATGAAAATGGGTTTTCTAACCTTGGCTCCCTCCTTTTGAGAAGCTTCGTTTTTGCAGGACACATAAGTTAAGCCACTGGAGGGAATTTACTAACCCCACTACTAGTGTGATTTAGACCTGAAATCTACACCAGTTCCAGATTCTTGTGGAATACATTTCTGGTGAACAGGAGTCTGGCTAAGTTTATTAGCAGGCCAGAGCCTCTTAATAATTCAAGTGTAACTTACTCCAGCCTGAGAACTATTTAAGCCTAGCATATGAAACTACAGGCTTCATAAATTCCCCCACTGTGCCTGCGCCATATTTACACCCCTGTTCCTCCCATTACTATTTAAATCAAAGGGGTTTTATGAACAATTTATATTGATGTCCTGTCCTTAGGATAGTTCATCACTGTCAGATCTGTGGGGATCCAACATTCGAGACCCCTGCCGATTAAGCTGTTCTCAGCATATGTGGAGAATAGAGCCAGAAACAGCTCTGTTCTCCTTGTAGTGGCTGTGCTGATTTTTAGGACAATTGTAGCTAAGCCCGAGTACATCAGTTGGTACTCTGAGAACAGAGCTAACTGCTGCTGTGGAAAGCTCATTGGTGGGGGTCCAGAACCCGGGACCCTGCCAATCCGATATTAAATGACCAATCCTTAGGTCATCAATGTCATTTGCCCAAAAAACCCCTTTAATGTAGAGCCTCTTTAATTCTGCAGACTAACATAATGTAGATGTATTAATGCAATATAATCTTTCTTTAATCAGTCTTAAAAGGATTCAAGTACCACCAAGCTACTTGTTTATTCTCTATGATGTATTTGTGGTTAGAACAAAATGTTCCATTGGTAGGTAATTGTCTGGGAAATGTAATATATCTGTAATTCCATCCTGCAATGCATAGTGCATTTCTGGCCTCAGTAAATCATACACTATGGATTTACATCTGCGGATTCCTTTATTTGTATGTGAAGAATAATATTTAGAGGGTTATATTTTACCGTATTTTTTGTACTGTTCGAGGTACCCGACTAAAGGGCACACCCCAAATTTAGAGAGCAGAAAATGGTAGCAAAACAGTACATGCTGATTTAAACTTTGCTAAGTCTGAGAGTGGAGTGTATGATGTTACGAACAGTGGGGTCTATAGAGGGTTTTCAGTCCACACATTTTGGACTGTAGAGTTGCTACAGGAGAAGACAGATTTGACAAGTTGTCCCTCAGAGCACTGCTTTACGGGCATCTGTCCAACGGGTGCAGACAGGCTGTTCCAGCAGGATAGCTCTGATTGCAGACAGGAGCACACCCATGTTATGGCTGCTGCCACTCTGGGAGCCCAAAAGCAAGATCAGGTCGCTTCTTTGTTACTAGCTGGTGCAGCAGGGTTCATGGTAGAAGGGTCCACTCACTGGTACCAGCTTTTCCTAGGTGTATTGCTCAGCTTTTTTTGCACTGAAGAGCTGCAATGCATCTATAGGCTGCATCCAGGAAGGTGATATGTGCTGGGAACCACTAGTACCAAGATGGAGGCCCCATGTAAGTAAGAAAGTTCTGCCTCACACAGTTCCCTTATGATGAATCAGAACACTGCTTGTATGAATGTTGTACCCAGTCAATAAGGAAGCCATAAGGTAGGGGGGTTGCCCCCTATAAGACTTGTCTAGTAGGCCCAAAACCAGAATATATTCTATAACTATATCTTCTATAACTCATTGATTTCAGTGGGACGCACCAACCATCTAATGTGCATAATGTGTTGTCGGCTGGTGTCAGGGCAAAGAATATTTAGATTTTAGCGTGGCTACTCAGTTGTTCTGATAGGAGATAAGCATCCAACAGAGGAGTCTAGCAGGACTACTGTTTAGTGATTCCTAAGTTTTGTTGTTTACTACATTGCAGTCACCATTGTTGTCTTATTCCATAGGTCTTCCTGCAACATTTGTCTCCTTTACTGTCTCTTAGTACATTTGCAGCACTGTGGCTAACAATATTAGAATTTATGGACAAGTACATGCATGCAGGCTCCAGTGACTTACTGGTATGTATAAGCACTTCATAATGTAATCAGGTTGAGCATTTATCCAGCTTTTCTCTGCACATTGCAAATATTGCTTTATAGTGGTGGTGGTAGGGGAGGGATACATTTGCTATGCACAACATAAGGTGATAGTAACTTCATCTGTTTTTCAACATTATTTTAATTTACAGCATTTGATTATTTATCCAGCCTCTGTTGTGATGCTATTTCTCAAAGATATGTTTGGATGTTCCAAATTCATTGTAGATTGTTACGTGAAAAACTGCGGCAAACTTTGGTACAGTACAGGAGAACAGGGTTTTATCAAAAGCTTATTATTTGCTGCAGAAAAAAAAAGCACAGCTCTTCATACCCACAGTGAGCTTTGTATGTTGTGCAAGTGTGGCAGATTTTACCCATAGCAATTCAAAGGGTGATATCCTCAGCAAAATCCACAATTAACACATTTTGTAATGAAGACAGTAGGTGAGCATGTCAGTTGCATAGAGTAAAGTGGTGCCATTTTTATTACCACTGCCAATAATGGAGTGTGAGCCAAGTGGTTTTGCCAATCCATTAGTATCAGCACAAAATTGCAAACACCATTTACAGTTTCATTTATTTCTCCTTGACCTGCAAAAGAATTGAGTGATAAGAAGAATTTTTTTTTAGATCTTCTTCAATGGGAAATGCTTTCAAGGAAAGTTTTCTAACAAAAAGTAAACGGAACTGACTATAACACACAAGTCTGAAATAAGCCTTACACGTAAAATGCCCATAATATGTCAACATATGGTATCCTTAAAATATTTTTAACAACCTCACATTGCCTATAGGGCAGTTAATACTAAAAGCTCCCATACACATAACAGGAAAAAGTCTGAAGAATGTCTTGTGTATGGGGGCCTTCTGACTCTCTCTTGACAGATAATATTGGGTAAGGAAGGATCAAACATTATAAATGATGATATGCTCGATCCTATGTTTTCCTGGGAGAGAAGATGCTGGCAAATCTAAGACTATAGTTACCAATAGAGCTATGAGTTTATTTATATATACTAACATTATCTATATCAAGAACATCCATGTTTTATTAGACTGTAAAACGTTTTCTTTTTCAGACTGAGGCAATACCTGAATCCTTGAAAAATATGCTGCTTGTGATGGACACAGCTGGAATTTTCCACAGCGCAGATTCTCAAACTGGATATTCAGACCTATGGGAGATCACATGGGAGAGGATAGTCTGCTTCTTACCTCAGCTAAGAGAGGAGCTTTTTAAACAGACAGTAATACAGGGTATGTGTTGTTTCTTTATATGAGGTGTTAGATGTGTATGAATGGTATAACCAGTATTAGACTATGACGTGTGGGACCAAAGGAGAGGCAGAGATGCCATTGATCATTATGTATTGCAGTCGGTGACATTGATGGATCTCAGTAGGATGTGGTATTTGGGTGCTTAGTAGAAATAGTTGCCAGTGGCTTAAGATTAAACTTCTGCATTAAGAAGATGCTATCTTATCTGCTTGTACCGATTATGCTTGGCAAATTCAGGGTGGGGTCCTACTTGGCAGCCAAGCTGCGACAACGATGCAGTCCCTTTCATACATAGCCAGTTAACTTGCGGGGAGATTCCCACATGTGAGCCAGTTTACTGTTTCTTATTTTACTATACTTTTGCATTGTTTGTTTGTTTTTTCTTTTTAACTATTCAGATCCACCCCATGTAGCTGCAACTGAACCGCATTCTCAGAAAACACTAACGACGCCCACTATAGTTCCTGCTTCCTCAGAGCCCAAACCTGTCACCCAGACAGTGCAACCAGAGAGGCTAACAGAGCAAGCATATACTGGTAATGGTAAATGTGCACATCTTACCTCAGCCACTTCCTCTAGTATATTTACCAGTTGCGCCGAAGGCTCCTATAAATTACCTTAAAGAGGACCTTTCACCAATTCAGGGTCTTAGCATCTGTTAATAGGCGCCGCTTTACTGATTCCAGCACAGTTGAAATTTTTTTCATTGCTTTTAGTTTTGGTGCTTGATGTGCTATTTAAGCTGTGTAATGTCAGAAGGGCAGTGTCAGACAGGTGGGCATGATTAAGAGCTCCAATCAGAGGCAGCCAGTGTCAGAGCTCAGAATCACACCCCTTGTCTGCTCCTGCCTGACACCACTCTCCTGACAGTACAGAGCCTAAATAACATATCAGACTCCAAAACGATCACGATTGATTGCTCAGTAATGGTAGGGGCCAGAGAAAAAAATTCCAACTGCGCCAGAATCAGTGGAGCAGCAGTTATTAATTGATGCAGAGAGCTGGATTTGTTGTCAGTAGTGAAAGGTCCTCTTTAGTCTGTTGGAGACTCCGTCGCAGATTCGACTAAAAAACGGTGGAGGAAAAAGTGTATGCATGGAGGAGTTTTTCCTCTGCCGGTTTCAGTTTAATAATGACGGACACCTCATGGAACCCATTATAGACAATGGGGTTGGCAAGGCTCAGTGTGTAACTGCTGTTTTAGCGGTCTGCATCTCTGTTGTTTGGGTTCCCCAATTGACCCAAACAGAAATGTAACGTAGAGTCTGAATCTAGTGTAACCCTACAGAATAGCACAGGCATCATAGATTTAGTTAAACTCTTACCACATGCTATTTAATATTCCATTGTATAATTTACATAATGGTAGTAAACTTGCCTTCCTATAAAAATGTGTGTAAATTGCAGTAGCAGATTATACAGTTATGTGCGGCAAGGTATAAAGTTTCCTGGTCTTGTGAACCTGGAATGTTATGATAGGGATATTCCAATCTTTAAAAATGTATGCCATATTCACAAGCTGGGCGGACAGGCTCAGATATTTTTGGAGTAAAGAGCAGGTTGCACGTTTGTGGACATCTTTCCACTCATGCCGGTTACAAGACAGGGTTCTCAAGATAGGTGGTTATGCCTTTCAGATGGGATTGCCACTTTAAGGAAAATTTCAATTAAAGGGATATGCCATGAAAAATATTTATCTTCTAATGCCAGAGATAGCCAAGTGCTGCACTTCAGCTATCTCTGACGCTTCCATTGAAATGAATGTAGCACCACTGCTACATTCACAAAGGCAGTAAAACATCCCCCTGTTCTCAGGATAGGTGGGGCCTCTTATCCTTTTATCTTATGGATAGTGGATTAATATTTTTTTAGGGCATAGGCACTTTAAGTTGAGCATGATGCTAGTGATTCCCACTGAGGATATATTGTTATACCTGCATATACCAATAAATTGTCAGCAGAAACTGTGTGAACATGAATTCAGATGGTTTAGTCAAAATGTTGCTAAGGAGGAGCTATCAAATATCTAATATGCCTGATTTGTTACCATTTCCTACTTAATAATTCCTGAGCTTATTTTCTTATAACTGGGTTGTGCTATAAACGTATTAATAAATGGACAATTGGCTGTAACTATATTCCCATTGTCACTAGAGTATGTCTCTACAAAGTCTGACAGTCAGCACTGACTGGACAGTCTTAGTGTGTGGACAGACGCTACAAACAAAGAGAATAGTAACACCCAGTTATTCATGTGTTCAAACATTTCCATGAGGAATGACCGAGGAATTCTGTATCATGTGATAGTTGTTCACATCAGATAAACAGATTTGTAGTTTCATATATTGATAGTCCACTTGTCATATGGAAAACGAGTTAAATATACACATTGTGTACAACAGATGAAGTCTTGCTATGTTAAGTGTAATGAACATGAATGTAAACTGTATATAATACCACTGGCAGGAGTTGATGTGGGTCTTGCAACGTGAACAAGTATGGAAGTAAAATTATTAAATTTTGGAAGGGATTGTAGACCACATTCTGTTCATGACCTGAAAAGTAGGTATTTCATTCTCTACTGTAATTTAATACTAAATACCAAGCACTGTAAAGTGAAACTAGTTTGCAAAGCTAGAATTTGTGTATGCCCAGGAAAAATATGTAACCTGTTCCAGTGGCATACAGTTACAGTACTATGGCGCACTTTGGTTTATTTATTCTTAAAGTGTTATTATAGTAACAGTCTCTATTGTGTTTGCCTCACAGACGCTGACTCTACTAGCCCAGGACTATCTACAGTCCCAGGATCCAGTCCTTCAAGTACTCCATTGAGGATGAGTCCTGTCACAGAGGTTCCACCACCTATAGCTCAGTCTCCTCTCATCTTGCACCCCTTAACCTCCCCATTACAGGTGGGAGTTCCACCAATGTCGCTGCCAATTATCCTTAATCCTGCTTTAATAGAGGCTACCTCTCCTGTACCCCTCCTGTCCACTCCTCGGCCCGCTGAAACATCACCTGTGTCAGAAGTCAACTGATCCCAGAGTGATGAACTATGCTTGATATACACAAGAACTTGCAGTGGCGCTAGCATGGAGATCCCATGCCACTTTTATTTAAGAGACATAATAATTCTTTTACAATAAACAGACATTGATAGGACACAATCACAGTGGATAAAATCTAGAATAAGCAGCTTCTCCCTATCTCTTTCTGATTGACCACCTAGCCATGATGAACTTCAGTCCATCAATCAAGCAATTCTAATGAACTCTGTACACTGTAAAGAAATTTTATAACGCAAAGAAAACAATGGCTTGATATGACGTTTTATGTATTGTTCCATAATAGGGATATATCTGGAGAGTCCATGTCCTGAATGTGTAAGAGCTGTTGTTTTAAGCTTAGACATTCCTTGTGTAAAACAGGTTTGAGAAGTCTCATTTTCTTTCAATATACATATGTGTCCTCATGTTGTCTAGGGACCCTTTGTTGGCAGTGCTCTTTCCTTTATAGTGTTTTTAGACCAGGACTGGACAGATCTCAGGGGCCCAAGTTGTTGGCTAGTGGTGCCTAACTTTTAGGGTGTTTTCTGCTCTTTAAAAAATGTTATTGGTAGACCACTAAAAAAAATTGATTCCTGGAGTCTGCAGATGTGTGTCCAACCTTGATTTTTTGCTTTAAAGAACTTTTCTACACCCCCACGGGTGTTAATTTAATTCCTTCATCACAGAATTGAACATCATCCAGACAACCGTAATATGGCTATATTATAGGGTTTATATTACAGATAAAAATCCCCTCCTAGCCACAGATCTTTCTTTATCTATATACTCCTATGATGCTGCCAGTGTGGGTTATTAGAACTACAGTGGGGAAGAGATTTTAGACCTTTAATATGGACCCTAAAATAAAATCAGTTATGACCATCTGAATGATTTGTAGGGGTAAGACACACAGTCCAGCTGTCACTCAAAGCTGAAACCCTCCCTCCCATGATGGATAATGGTGGCATAAATTTGTGGGTAATTCCCTATAAAATTATGTGCTCATTGGCCATTGAGGTGGGTGGGTTTTCGTCTGCAGGTACTGGACCATATGGTCTTATCTATAACATAATATCTGCAATATTGTTGCCAGTGTGTGCAGTCAATGTGAACATCGGCGCTGCTGTAGATATTGTGGTTTCTAGCTCTGACAACTGTTAGGTGTAAAACTATCGTCTGTGACTATGGGGGCGGACATGACTGCAAGGGGTTTACAACATTTGAAATGCATTAAACATGGCGTACATACTTGTCAGAAAGCTGCATTTGAAAAGGCAATCTCGGTGAACCGCTAAATTATTCTGAATGTTTGCACAGACGGACATTTAACTTTTTAAAATGTTGTCATTGTATTTTAAATTGTATGTAAAATTGTCCCCCAGTTGCATACAAGTTCCCACTACCATTTGTTTTTGTTTTTGTTACTTTTTAACCCCTTATATTGCTAGTGATCCTATGTAATCGCTTACAAATTATGGATCAAAAAAATCAAAACAAGTTTACATTGCATTTAGATGTGTTTTGGTGTGATATTTCTGTCCTTTTTGATTTTACCATGCAATTTGTTATGCCATTGTCTCATAATCTTCATTGAGGAGAGGCCCCCTTAATTAAAAAAAAAAAAAATCAGTTTTATTTCTCCCATTTTTTTCTTTTCTTCTCTCCATGTATCTTTGCTCAGTTTGTAACGAAGAAAGCTGCATGTAATTCACTGTCCGTCTTTTGTGTTCTATGGCTGCTCAAAGGTTGAAAGACATTGTAATCCATTTGTTAAGAAAAGCAGATAAGTAAATATATACAGACAACATAAATGATGTACATAACAAATACAGGATTAAATTGTACTTTTTATGATATAATAAAGTCATCAGATGTTCTATGTATTGCTCGGTTATATTACAAGTTACATGATTCTGATGCTAGTGGTTTCAGTTTTTCATAAATAGAATATACTCAGTGACTCAGGATTTACCCCTAATCTTCATTCCGATTGACCAACCACAGACTGATTGGCCTTGCTGGATGTTTTCTGCCACATGTTGGCCCGAAATATCGGTGTTTGTAGACTGTGCAGACTTTTTTTTATTTTTTATTTTTATATATATATTTTTTTTTTTTTTAGTGTGTGTGTGTGTGTGTGTTTTTTTTTTTTTTTTTTTTTTTTTTAAGTTTTGTTTTGTTGTTAATGTTAGGTTTATTCATATGACTGAGCACCTCATCAGTCACGTTACGTACATCTGAAATCTAGAGTGTGTTGCCAGCCTTGGAGTCAAATAATGCATATACAGATGTAGCAGGTTTACTTTCTCTGCCTTAATATCTTAATACAGAAGACAAAAAAAAAAAAAAATTAGAACCCATTGAAAGAGTCAAGTTAACACTCTATGCCACAGTGTTGTTAACCTGTCATGTTAACCTTTACTTCATTTGTAAATACATCTTTGTATATAGATCTACAGTAATATATGTATATTCACACAAATATCTGCAGTGCAGAAAAATTATGCTAAAAAAGGTTTTTCTGGGCTAAAAATATTAGTAATCTATTCTAAGGATAGATCATATATATCAGATTGGTGAGGGTTTGACACCCAGCACCTCTGTCGATCACTCAGCTGTTCTCAGTAGCTGATACACAGAGAATGGAGCAGGAAGCAGGCAGCTCTGTTCTTTGTGTAGTGGTCAGACCATGGCATTGCAGTTTAGCTTCCAATCAAGTGAATAGGATCTGTTCTGCAGTACCTAGTCTGGTCACTAAATGGAGAACAGAGCTGTCTGCTTCCTTCTCCATTCTCTGGATATCAGCTGCAGAGAACAGCTGATCAGCATATGTGTTGGACCCCCACAGATCTGATTTTGATGACCTATCTGTATTTTTAAGCCCAGAAAACCCTTTTAAATAACTTTTTGATCTGTTAAAAAAATGGTTGGCTTTCATATTGAAGTGCAGTTGGAGATTTCTGTGAATATTTTTAGTTTAGTCAGATATAAAGTGTAGATAACAGAGTACTGGCACAACAAAAAAAAAAAAAAAGTGGATTAGACACAAAGAGAAACAACATTGTCTTATGACATGAATGTAGAAAGAGAATAAATCTTGAGCATGAGGCAACAAAGTTAATAAAAAAGCAAGTATTATGGAGAGAGTTACATATGTGGATTGTTGGCTTGTTTGTTCAGATACCACTAAACCCCTATTACATTGGCAGAAAGTAGTGATCGAGGTGGAGAAAGGGATGTGGTGCATATTTGGTGTAAGAAAGGGCCTTGTGCCAAATGTGTGCCACGCGCCCATATAACTACCAAGCTCCCCAACTCCTCTGTCCTCTAGGTGTCTCTGAAAGGAGCGGTGAACTGGGTGCAACTGGTGTTAAAGAACAATGAAGAGAAGACTTATCAGATCGTGGACTCAAAGGTAGGACTCTAGAAAAATGGCATATGTGAATCTAATGCCATATAAACAACTGCAGTATGCAAAAGAACACCTTTAATTGTTGACCTGGCAAGGTCAACTAAAAACTTTGAGCCCACTAAAAAATTTTGTTCCATTTGTGTTTGAAAATCCGTATACAAATGAGGAGTCCATCAAAGGCAGGTACTGTAGTGCAGATTGAAGGAAATAGACAGGCAGAAAGGGGGGTGTTGGGGGTTGGTGTAATTTACGCCCAAAAAAGTGCATACATGCATTTGACACTTATGAGAAATTGCACCAAACTTTCGGAAGTTGCGCCAAAATTCTGTCGTAAAATAAGCCAACTAAAAAGTGGTGTAAAGTTATACTAGACTGTCTAAAAGTACGCCAGGTTTTTAAACGGCATCAGACTTTGGAAAAATCTGGTTCAAAATCCAAATTTAGGAAATGTCGCACGATGTTTGGTAAATTTAGATGCATCTATAAATCTGACACATCTGTCCTGAAATTACTTTTCACCTTTTACGGCACCCAATGACTGGAGTGAGTTTGTGACAATTTTTGAAACGTGGTAGTTGAATCTGAGTACAGATAGCTAGACAGGCTAACCTGCGCCTGCTTTCCCACCACTTTTGAAAAGTGGAGTGAATGATGCAGAAATAATAATAAAAAAAAAAAAAAAAGTCCAAAGTTACAAATACCTGTTTTGTGGCTTTTTTTTTTTTTTTTCCTTTTAACACGTGAGATTTCTGGAGTGCAGGGATTGATATATTTCCCCCATTGCATTTTGTGTTAATGAGGTTCTCCAGGGAGGGTTTATATTGTGCGCAAAACACTTATTTCCAGGTTAGTTTCCAACACCTGGTCATGTGATCTGAACCAGGACCTGTTCCTGAGTAGTTCTACCTCTTCCCACCTTTACTGTGTAACCTGTGCTTTGTTCACAATAGAACCCTGGGGTAAGTGAAACCCTCCCTGGAGAGCCTCCTTAAAGTTAAAGTGGTTGTCCAGGGAAATTACATTAATTTACCCTTGATGGACTTGAGGGTTCTAGCCTGGTCACATGATTGGAAACAGCGCTCTGCCCACTGGGTCAATGCATCCTCTTCCTCCTCCCCTCATCTCCCAAATAATTACCTGCTCTATGGGGACTGACATAGTAATCCAGACCCAATAGCACAGGTTATTAATTCAGGGAGGGGGGCGGAGTGCCATCGCATGACCTCGGGGCCATCATCAAGAGTCTGCCAAATCAAGTCAGCTAATCTTAACCCACAGACAACTGCTTTAAGGCTGGGGCCCCACATTGTGTGAATGCAGCATTTTGGCCGCTCCGGAAATGTTGGAGCAAAAAAGTTTTTTACAGTACCTGCAAAGTGGATGGGATTCTAAACTAATCCCATCTACACATTGCAGAAAAAAAAAAAAATACAGCGGAAAAGCTGCATTTTCAAAAACACCTGTGTTTTTGAAAATCGCAACTAGTCAATTATATCTGTAGAATTGCTGGAGTTTTCCACACAGGTATAAGGGGGCAGAGGACAACTCTGCAAAAATGCAATGAAAAATGCTGTGGAAAAAAGTAATGTATTTCCACCATGGTACGTGGGGCCTTAGCCAAAGGTTGGCTTTACACTCATGCGTTTTTGTGCCAGTAAAAGCACTGTGTAAACTCCCCCCCCCCCCCCCCCCCCAAAAAAAAAAAAAAAAGCAACAGAAAGGTGCCATGTATATCTATCCCATAATGTGCCCATAATCCCTGGTCTAGGGGAGTCCTGATAGGGGCGGAGCCTCTCCACATCTTGTCCAGACAGGACTTCTCAGAATTTCAGGCTTCACATACAGATGTGTTCCCAGGTACAGAAGCACATTTTGTTGAGCTTTACCACAGAATTTCACCTCTTCTGTCCCAAGTTACAAGTAGGGATGGATATTTCTTGTCAGTTCTTTTCCTAGGAAGTCTGTATTTCTAGTCAGACATCAGGCCTAGAATTACTGAGAGATTGTCCTGTGTAAATGTGACTAATCTATTTCCTATCCCAGTATTATATCAGTGTTACCAGCTATATACATTGTGGGATACGCCAGGCATGGTGTTACTGCTGTATACTGATGTCTGCACATTACATTATAGACCAGGCTCCTGTGGTAAGTCCGGGCCTGCATGGTGGTGGCCATTGCTCAGGATACAGTTCTTCACTTCTAGTCGCTTCTTCATATAGCTGAGGTACATGTTTAAGAGCCTGCAGTATACAAAGGCCATGTAATATGTGAACCCTTCTCATGAGGAGGATGTGACTGCCTGTGTGAATAGCCCCACAAACGTGATTTATAGTGAGGCATATATACACAATAATACCTCACAAATAATGTCAGCCTGAATCTAGTCAGTTCTCTGAGGTAACAGCGGTAGTTTTTATTAGGAGAATTCCTGCCACACAGCTTTCAAACCAGTAGGGGGCAGTGAAGACAGTTAAAATGGTTGAGTGGTTTGTTATACTAAGACCTACCCAAGACCAGTCCTCATAGGTGAGAGCCTTTGTTAGGTCCCTGTAATATTCTACTGGTGGTTTATAAAAGAAAGTTAGGTATCTAGCCTAGCACATTGCAGCATATATACATATCATATGTAGGAGTCTACTTTTCTCAAATAGACACCATTTTGGTTGCTATATATATACACCCATAAACAAAGGTGTCATTTAAACGGCTTGTCTGGGGAGCTAAAATTAGTTTACTTGAACCAGCGGACTTGATCATGTGATCGGAACTAGCCCTCTCCCTCCTTCTCAGATCTCACAGGCAAATAACCTGTGCTATGGGGGCTCACTGACTAAAGTAAAGACAGCCTCCATAGCACAGGTAAATTACCTGTAAGACCGAGGGGGGAGGGGACGGAGCAACTTGGGGGTAGGATTGCTGCTTCCAGTCACATGACCCTGGCGTGTTGGAACCAGGCTAGAACCCCTGGGTCACGTAAGCTAAGGGTAGGTTCACACCTGCGTTCGGAGGGTCCGCTTGGGGACTTGTGGTCCATGACCAGACCCATTTTCGGGTTTTTTTCGTATGTGCGGTTTTGAGAGCTGTAATACTTTTATTATTTGCGTTGTTCAACTAATTTCTGCATCCTTTTTCGGTGACACATAGGGCTTTATTTTCCAGGAAAATATAAACAAAAGAGGAGGGAAAACGTGTCTGTTTTTCACTTTTGTGTTATTAAAAAACAAAAAGTACTACTAAACTTTTTAAAATAGTTTTAACTCTCCGTTACAGTAATTTTTATTTTGTATGGTGTCGTCGGGGGGTGGGGCTATAACCTTTAATAAGGGGGTGTTGTTGGCATATTTATTTTTTTTTTGTTTTTTTTTTTTTTTTTTTTTTTTTTTTTTTATACATTGTATCCACATACCTTTTGAGGACATCTAATGACTGTTTTGGTTTTTTTTTTTTTTTGTGGGGGAGGCTGATTTCACCTGTAACTGGGGCTGGTACATTTAGTCACAGTTGCAGGAGGAATACAGCCTCCTGCCTGTTACTATAGAGCTGATCTGGGTCCTTTAGGACCCAGTAGCTCTCAGACATGCTGATTCCAGCGGATCACGTGACTGCCGGTTCAGAGGGGAGCCGCAACATGGCGGCGCCCATAGCGGTGTATACAGTGCTCATTGAGCGCTGTATACACAGCATTCAGGAAGGTAATAAACCTTCCCTGCTTTCTCTATGGGAAGGTTTCGTGTAGCTGCTGAGTTTTGCTTGGACGCACCGTTATGTCCTTGCAGAACTAGACAACCACCTTCCGGACGTACAGTATATAGTCTATGGGTGGTCTGGAAGTGGTTAAAATAGCGGTTACCCGCGGAAACTATAGACTATAATGGGATCCACCGGGTTTTTCTACACATTTTTTAAATGGGTTCAGGGATGAAAACCCTGAATGTGTACCAGGCGCAGGTGTGAACCCAGCCTAATCTTAACTCCCCAGACAACCGTTTTAAGGCTGGGGCCCCATGTTGCGAAAATGCAGCTTTTTGGCTGCAGCAGAAATGCCGCAGCAAAAAACGCTGTGTTTTACAGTACCTGCAAAATGGATGGGATTCTGGCTAATTCCATCCACACGTTGCAGAAAATAATCTGTAGTATGTCATTTATACCTACAGAAACACTGGCGTTTTCCGTATAGGTATAATAGGGGCAGAAAGTCCGCAGCGGAGAATTCTGCAGAATTTCTGAGGAAAAACGCTGCGGAAATCATGATGCGTTTCCACAGCGGTTCTTCCAGAGGAGTAACTTGAATCTCATGGGTCCAATGCAAAATGGCTAAAAGGGCCCTCACTTACCATATGCTATCTACAATTCTGGTGGTGTCTTATGTTGTAGAGAGGCTTAAGGACCGGTAGCAACTGCCCCCCCACCCCCTATAACTATGCCCTTGGGTTCTGCAAATGTCTGCCGGAAAAAAAATTGTGGCAATGCATACATAGCAGAATACTTCCAAAAGGATACAAGAGTTCTGAGGTTAACATTGCTGCCTTGCTCGTATTAGTGTGATTTTCCTTCCCAATGTTGACAAGCACTGAAGAAAATTTTGACTTGTCCCATAGAGAGTGACTAGGTCTAATGATCCCTACATTGCATTCTTAAATTAACCTAAAGAAGTCGTCTGATGTATATTTAATAAAAAGTCCAAGTGCAAGATACTGTGAAAAATAAAGAAAGCAGTACTGACCCGGCCAAGGCCACAAGGTTAATCACTATTTATTTCATTGATAGCCAGCAGAAGCAAAAAACTTGTAAAAAGTTGTTTTGTTTTGTTTTCTCAGAGCTACCATTGTCTTCAATGTAGGAAATTCTTTGCACTCTAAACAGCCTAAACTATAGCGTTGCTAAAAATTGACTATTCTGTTGTTTCAGGCTTCAAACTCATTCTGTGGCCTCTGTATCTCTCTTTTCATTATAGGGTAACTTTTACACAGACTGTCCAGCAGAGGGTGCTGTGACATTTCTCAATTTCTCATTTGCCCTTTTCCATCATTGGTGTTATGTTTTGGAGCAGTATGCCCTGATTTGATTCATATGGGGGATTTATTAAGATTGGCATTTTCTACACTAGTCTTAATAAATTCCCAGACTGGCCTCAATAACTCCTGTGCACCTGAATTGAAATCTATGGCAGTCAGGAACGGGTGTTATTTTCAGCTATGTCTCCCACTAGTTATCCAGCACAAGTTATAGTAAATTTATTTGACCGAGATGCCTCCTCTCTCTTATATAAAAAAGTGGAGAGCAGAGTGCAGAACCAACAAAATGGCACATCTTTGGTGCCAAAAAGGGCCTTGTAATAAAGATGTGCCACTTTGTACCCATCTGTACAAAAAAATGGCATAGATGGATCAGTAAATAATATAATGTTTAAAGTGACTATAACGTGACACTTATTTTTCCGGTAGCTGAAAAAATCAGAGGAAAAATCATTTATCTGACTCCCATTTGAAATCAATGGAGACTGGTTTCAGGCGGAATTCAGAGCTGATTTTAAGGCGGAATCAGCACCAGATTCCTCTGTGTGAATATACCCTTAGGATAAGTTCACATGTAGGAATTTGGCACTGAATTTGCCAAGCAGAAAATTTCTGCTTAAGGAATCGGAAGCGGACTCCACTTGACAAAAACAACCAACAAGGATTTTGACACTGAATTTTAATCAGAATTTTTGTCTTTGTAATTCAGAATTAGTATTTTGCCTTTATTGGGCAGACACGAATTTCAAATTCCGTGTCAAATTTCGTGCTGACGGAAAACAATAATAATAATACATTTTATTTATATAGCTGCAACATATTCCGCAGCACTGTACAATTTGTAGGGTTCAAGTACTGACAAAGATACATTACAAAGAAATATTCAATTCACACATTGGGCCTGAGGGCCCTGCTCACAAGAGTTTACAAACTATGAGGTAGAGGGAGTGACACAAGAGGTAGCAGGGGCGGTAACAGACATAGCATTGCTTGTACAATGGTCAGACAATTTTGTAATAGAGGTTACTGTCATACACATATATAAGGCTGTATGAGCCGTCACCAGTCGTGTCCTTTAACGTGCAGATGGTGCCTGGACAAAGTTAGTCTGATATGGCATCATATCCTGTGAGGTAATGTTGGGAGCATCAACAGAGGAGGGTATGTTTTAGGGATTCTAACTACGGAAGGGTTTACATTAGGAGTTGTGATAGGCCTGTCTGAAAAGATATGTCTTTAGTTTACGCTTGAAGCTGTGGAAATTGGGGGTTAATCTGATAGTCTGGGATAGGGCATTCCAGAGAAGTGGTGCAATTCGGGAGAAGTCTTGTATACGAGCGTGGAAGGCTCTGATAATAGAGGATGTTAGTCTTAGGTCTTTGAGCGAACGGAGAGCACGGGTTGGGCGATAGACAGAGATGAGGGAGGAAATGTAGGGAGGTGCAGCATTATGGGAGAGCCTTGTGGATGAGGGTGATAAGTTTATATTGTATTCTGTATTGAATAGGCAGCCAATGTAGTGACCGGCACAGACCAGAGGCATCGCTATAGCGTCTAGACTGATAGATGAGCCTGGCCGCCGCATTCAGAATAGATTGTAGAGGGGAGAGTTTACTAAGGGGAAGACCGATTAGTAAGGAGTTACAGTAGTCAAGGCGAGAGTGAATCAGGGCACCAATAAGTGTCTTTAGTGTATTTGTGGTAAGGAAAGGGCGGATTCTGGAGATGTTTTTGAGGTGGAGATGACATGAGCGTGCGAGTGATTGGATATGGGAGGTGAAGAAAAGGTCTGAGTCAAACAAAATATTTTCAGTCTCCATTTATTTCAATGGAATTTCTGAGGCGGAATTCGCCTGAAGAACAGGCAGGATGCTTATTTTTCTGCTAGCTGAAAAAATCAGCTAGCAACATAAACCCGCTACTGCCTCCCATTGAAATGGGTGTGCCTGTATTTTGGATGTATATGACTTCATATAGAAATTTTAATTCATGGATGAAAAGTCACACCATGCCTAATAGTATCCTAATATACACATTTAACAAAGGCACATTACAGTCTCTACCACTTCCTAATAAGGAACTGTAGGGACTTCATGTGCCACCTTAGAGGCACCAGGCACTTATCTGTGTACATAACAGTGTACTTATTTTGCTAAAGGTGGCCATATACTTTACAAAGCTGTCGACCAAATTCTTGTTCAGCTGACAATTCTTGCAGACCCCCCCCCGCCCCCATACATGTGTATACTCAGTGTGGCTGAGTTTTTCAATGGGTAAAATGGAGCCGGCCACTGTTAGAACAAGGATTTTAACATGCCGAACCATTCATTCCCCTTACATTGGGGAAGAGTTATATGTCAGTCCTGCTGATATTGGTGGATTCACGACTTTCACCTAATGTGTGCAGATACCTTTACATGTTCTTCCACTCTTTTGGCATTGGGCTTTAGTACTAGAAGTCCCAGAGAGGGGTCATTTAACATTTCTACCTTTGGAACCCAGAGACGGGTCGAATGACCTAAAGGATTTAAGCAAACAACCTATAATCACCGTCTTTTGTTCTTAAGTAATTAAGGCCATTACTGTCACACCACAGGAGGTTGTTGTTTTCCATTGAGTTTAGCCATTTAATTTCTAGTTAGTTCTATTCAGTTTATTGTATTTGATAATATAAAGACTATACATATTATATTTAGTTTAGTTTTATTTGAGCAAAAAAGCACTGAAACAATGAATAATTTTTTTTAGATATTTTAAATAGAATTAGAAATTTTAGAGCAAGGTACAGCTGTGAGTAATGACCAGAAGCATTTGTCTAAGGCCTCAAGCACACTAGTGAAAAAAATCGCGCGAAAATCGCATCGCAATTTTTTTCTGCGATTTTGCCAATGTATTTCAATGGCACCAAGCACACCTGCGATTTTTTTCGTGCGATTTTTTTTCATAGGTGCGATTTTCCAGCAATTTTTTTTTTTTTTGCGATTTTTTTCGAGCGAAAAAATCTGAGGAGTGATCTATATGACCAATGGGACAGATCGCAAAAAAATCGCAAGTAGCTGCGTTTTTTTTGCAATTTTTTTTTTTTTCTGCACCCATTGACTTGAATCTAAATATACAAAAATGTAAATTATACAAAAGAACTGTTATTTGTTTCCATGCTTTTTATTTTTGTTATGAAAATAATAAAAAAAAATACAAGGAATAAAACAATTCCACATTTACAATAGGCTGTTGTGGGGGGCTGCGTGTTTGTGTGTGTGTGTGAGTGGCATGTCCTTCTTGTGTGACTAGCATTTCAGCACTTATTCAGCAGTCTGTCTGCACTGTCGGAACATACCTGGCACTGCCTGGGTATGTCCCTGGTACATTTGTCACACGTGTATTTGTAACAGTCAACACATCTCTCAGTTGCACAATTGTTCGTGCATCGATGGTTGACCTGACACTTCGCCCTTTTGCCAGGGCTGGGTGTGGAAGGTTGTTGCCGAAGGAGTTTCTCCTTGCGTGCCTTCTTTTCAGTCACATGAGATCCACCTAACTCTTTTGCAAGCTCAACCAGGAAGTCCACCCGTCTCTCCTGCACCCCAGTGCATGCCTGATAAAGAATATGAGCATTCAGTGCTGCCATGTCAATCATGTTGTAGAACACGCCGACTGGCCATCTCCGTGTTCCTGCACGCACACTGTACTCCCGCACCATTTGGTCCACACCGCACTTTGTGTGGTTGTATTGTGTGACCGTGTTTGGCTTCCTTTTGTTGGTATCCTCAGTCTCAACCACGCTGTGCATGCTGCTGAGAATGTAGACGGCCTTCTTTCGTTTGGGTGCATACACTGTCAGTGTGGCACCAGTGGTTGAAAACACCTGAGTGGTGAATTCAGTGCGGTCCATCTGTCTAGCGGATTGAGGAATTTTCCGGCGACTCGTTGACTGTGCCGAGGATAGTGGTTTTCTGGCTAAGCAGTCGTTGTGAAAGTGACAATGATGTAAAGAAATTGTCCGTGGTTACAGTTCTGCCCTTGTACATGAATGATTCCATCAGCCTCATCACTACAGTTTCGGACAGTCTCTCCCCGCTGGGACGACTGGGGTCCTTGCCAAGATATGGGAGGACATTACAGATGTACTTTGATTTCAAGTCGCAAGCCACCCAAAACTTGATGCCAAACTTGTCTGGTTTTGTTGCAATGTATTGCAGAAAACAGCAGCGAGTCTTTGACGGGAAAAGCTGTTCATCAATAGTGATGTGTCGACCAGGGTTGTAGGATGTGATGCAGTTGGTGACAAACGATCTCCACACATCGGAGATTGCAGCAAACTTATCAGTCTCCACTCGCTCACTGCGTGTGAACATGTCATCAAAGCGTAGGTGTTGCATGATGTCTTGGAAGTGGTTTCGGGTCATAGTTGCAATGATCCTTGGGTTTGCTAGGTTTGCTGACCAGCTGTCACGTAGTGATGGAACCTTGGTCACCCCACGCAAGATAATGACTGAAATAAATGCCATTAGTTCCGGGAGACCCATGAACCAATCCACCTGCTCCGTGTGACGTGCATGTTGAGTAGTCCATTCTTGAATGCTACGAAGCATGTCAAGAGTGATAAAACAGAGGAAGCTCTGAAGGCGACTCCGGACACTTCGTCTGGCCTTAGCACTTGGCTCTCCATCTGTAGAGTACGGTTCTATTGGGGTGAAATGGAGACGTTTCCCCACTTCTTCTACTTCACGCCACACTGTGCCATCTTTTGCAGTCTCTGTCGGCTCACTCGCCAACCGAGCTCTCTTTTTTGGTAGAGGAGGAGTCTCCTCATCTGCAAGATAAATAATTTCAAATTAACATTTTGTTTTGGTTCTAAATAAAAAAAGATAGTCAGGAAATAAAAATCGGTAAATTTGAAAAATATAACCTGAAGACAGCTCAGAGTCCGAATCCAGTTGAAGGACTATGTCTTCTCCATCTGAGTCAGAAGGGTTGGTGTTGCTCAGGATCAGTTCCAATGCCTGTTGAATGGTGTGCCTTCTCTGCATTTTGTTTCTTGTGAACAAAATAGGTGAAGCAGTCACCTATTTATCCCCCACAGCACAAAAGGCTGCATGCAAATTTGCTAAGGTGTTAGCAACCTTATGCATATTCCCAGCACAACAATGCAGCTGGGGGATGGGCAAACACACTCAAGAGCATCTTACATTCTTTTGTTTACACTCTCTTACAAGACCTGAGGTGGATCAACACAATTGCCCCCTGCAGATTCCTCAGACAATGGCCACATTTACAAATGAAAGGATGCTAATTGGAGCCATCAGAGTTGTCTGTTTGGACTAAGGGTCATTTGACCCTCTTTCAGGACTTCAAGGGGGAGCTCGAAATTTCTGGGACTTCTAGTGTTAGTTAGTTCCAGAGGCCTCCTTACTAGCCCTGCCTTCTCACATTCTTTTTGCAATTTTTCCCAGCACCAGGTGCTTGGCGTAGTGTAAGGCATCTTATCCTTTATCTGCTTCACTGATGCTCTCCTTTCATGTTTGTGTTTGCTATGCCCTGTGACCCTGACTTGCTTATGATCACTTGTTTATCTCCCATTTTGGTCTTTCCCCCAGTGACATTCAGTGAAGTGTTACAATCCAAACAATAGCGCCCACTCCAGAAATGCTGCAGTAGAAGCACTTCACTTGCCTGTATCTGAAATTATCTTTTAGATTACTCTAGAGTGCAGAATAAAAAAATAATTCCAACACACATCATAGTTTTATAGTACATGCTATTATTGTGTCTATGGTCATATCACCATAACACAACTGACACTACTCGAGGCTGATACACCTTATGCCATTTACAATCCTCTTATGTTACAGACGGCCTGGTTTTGTTTCTTACTGCATTGCATGGCTACAAATTGACTTATAATCGTTCTTATCTTATTCATGGCTACAATGTTGTTTTAGTGTTTGTTTCTATGCAGTCCCTTACTTAAATGATTCTGTTCCAGTGGGACATATCAACTGGAGCTGCATGGATCATGCCAGTATGGGAAAAATAAAATACGCATACATACCATATACAGAACATTGCAACAAATACTTTGCATAAGTGTCCCTTCACAATCCCTATTTCTTTTGCATTTTTAAACGCTTGTAAAAACAAAAGAGCCATGAACTTAAAACATGTAGTGACCCGCAGCCAAAAAGTGCTGTGGGAAATGCCACGGTGGAAACTCATTGTGGTTTTTCTTTTGCAGCACTTTTCACAGAAAGTCCACAGAGTTTTCCTCTGTTAACTTTAGGCTTCCATTATACCTATACGGAAACCGCCAGCGTTTCTGCGGGTATAAATGACGCGCTGCGAATTGCAAAAACAAGTGTTTTTGAAATCACATTTTCCACTGTGGATTATTTTCTGCAATGTGTGGATGGGATTAGCCAGAATCCCATCCACTTTGCAGTTAATGTAAAATGTCATGTTTTTTGCCACGGTGTTTACGCTATGTTGCAGAAAATATGCAGTTTTTTTGAGCCAAAGCCAAGAGTGGATTGAATAGAAGAGGAAGATAAGTGCTTCCATTATATTTCCCATTCATTTTGTAGACACCACTGAGAGTGGCTCAATAAGCCACAGGAAAATCCACAAAACAAAAAAAATAGCTGTGTTTCCGCAATGTGGGGCCTCAGCTTTAAAGGGTCTATAGAGCCAATGGTAATCATAGGTGAGACTTCATCTTCAAGACATTGGGGAGATGTACTAACATTGGTGCGTGTCTGATTGTACTGTAACTGGCCCAGATTAATGCTTGCTCAGACAATGCCATGTCCCTCAACACTTGTGTTTAAGGCTAAGGCGCCACGTTGCGAAAAAGCTGCTTTTTTTGTTGAAGATTTTGCTGTGGTTTTTTGAGCAAAAGCCAGGAGTGAAATTTGCAGAAGGATAAATGCTTCCTATTCCTGTTGGAGCCACTTTTGATTTTTCCTTAAAATAACGCAGCAAAATAAGCAGATTTTCTGCAATTTAGCCTAATGGAGGCCTAATATATTACTCCAGATGTACCAGCTACATTTCAGATTTTTCTCATGCACAAGATTGACGTGCTGCAATTCAATTCATGTTGTGGAATGGTTGCAGGATTGTTACGGATTTTTCTCCATCGAGTTCAAAGGCAAAGTCAAAATCTGCAAAATAACATACTGGTTTGAATTACCTGTGGATCCATTACAAAGTCCACAAACCCTTAAAGGGGTTGTCCAGGGAGTTTAGATTAATTTACCTGATCCAAAGGACTCTTGATGACGGACCTGGGGGTTCTGGTCTGGTTCCAACCGCCTTGTCATGTTATTGGAACCAGCCTTCTGACCCAGGGTCACTCTGCCCCCTCTCTCCACCCCTGATCTCACAGGTAATTTCCTGTTATGGTGGCTGGTCCCCTGCCAGTCTCATGTGCTTATATGAAACATGACATCATCACAGCAGGCAGGGTGTACAGAGGCCAGTGGGTTGCAAAAAAAAAAAAAAAATTACTGTCCTTCAGCAATACATCACCCTGTCTAATAAGGGCTGTGATCCTATAAGAGCTCTGCATCAGCTTGTGTTATGTAATTGGGCCAGTGCAGAACGACTGCTGATCGGTTCTCTTTCAGAAATATCATTTGTCATAATATCACCCCTATTTTCTGTGGTGGAAACTACAACAAATCTGCATAATCCACAAGATTTGCTGCTGCTGAATTTCCTGTAGATTCTTGGACATTCGCTGTAAAGTAGCAATTCTGCCGTGTGTGGATGTGCAGTGCTACTGTACAGCTGTATTGATAAATACATTACATGTGAACATCTAACCACAATATGGCAAAAAGATCTCAAAGCTTTCAGTAGGTGTCAAAAATAGTGCAATGAATTCATTAATATTTTGCATATTGCAAACATGCAAACTATATTACTATATGAACCGTTGTTTCAAGTGTAGTGGTTTCCGGTTTTCTGTATGCAGAGCTTTAGTCATTCTACAATGAAAAGTGATGCAGCTTCCTAATATATGTTGGTTTCATTTCCTCACCAAGATCATTACATAGATGAATGGAAACATTCTCTCATATCCAAGGGCTAAAACCCTGTAATGTTCTAACACTTGTTACATCTATGGCTACATTCACAAGAATGTTGTGCAAAACAGTAATGAAAAATGTTAATTTTTTTTTTTTTTTTTTGCACATTACATGTTTTACATCTGAGGGGCACCTGTTTTCACGGATCCCTCATACATTTCAGTATATGTGAATATCTATGAAAATGGGTAAAATTAGAACATGACCTATATTATGAGGGTCCGTTACAACAGACCCTCAAAATATCGGTAATGTGAATAGCCCCAATTCACATGAATGAATTTTAATGCAGCCGTGTGATGGCCATTAAAAAAAAGTGTGTGTGTGTATGTATGTATATGTGTGTGTATATGTATGTGTGTGTATATATATATATATATATATATATATATATATATATATATATAAATAATATGGTAACAACTACATTTGTATCCAGTCTAGTCACCCCTCAGTCAGCTTTATGTATATTACAGAGCTTCCCATATATTTAATTTCATTTTCTGTTTTGTATGAATCAGTAATAGGACACCCATAGATGTGCATATACAATGTAGCATGCTATACCTCTTATTTTATTTTATATCTATATCTCTATATCTATATATCTATATCTATATCTATATCTATATCTATATCTATATATATATATATATATATATATATATATATATATACAGTCATATGAAAAAGTTTGGGCACCCCTATTAATCTTAATCATTTTTAGTTCTAAATATTTGGGTGTTTGCAACAGCCATTTCAATTTGATATATCTAATAACTGATGGACACAGTAATATTTCAGGATTGAAATGAAGTTTATTGTACTAACAGAAAATGTGCAATATGCATTAAACCAAAATTTGACCGGTGCAAAAATTTGGGTACCCTTATCATTTTATTGATTTGAATACTCCTAACTACTTTTTACTGACTTACTGAAGCACAAAATTGGTTTTGTAACCTCACTGAGCTTTGAACTTCATAGCCAGGTGTATCCAATCATGAGAAAAGGTATTTAAGGTGGCCAATTGCAAGTTGTTCTCCTATTTGAATCTCCTCTGAAGAGTGGCATCATGGGATCCTCAAAACAACTCTCAAATGATCTGAAAACAAAGATTGTTCAACATAGTTGTTCAGGGGAAGGATACAAAAAGTTGTCTCAGAGATTTAACCTGTCAGTTTCCACTGTGAGGAACATAGTAAGGAAATGGAAGACCACAGGGACAGTTCTTGTTAAGCCCAGAAGTGGCAGGCCAAGAAAAATATCAGAAAGGCAGAGAAGAAGAATGGTGAGAACAGTCAAGGACAATCCACAGACCACCTCCAAAGAGCTGCAGCATCATCTTGCTGCAGATGGTGTCACTGTGCATCGGTCAACAATACAGCACACTTTGCACAAGGAGAAGCTGTATGGGAGAGTGATGCGAAAGAAGCCGTTTCTGAAAGCACGCCACAAACAGAGTCACCTGAGGTATGCAAAAGCACATTTGGACAAGCCAGCTTCATTTTGGAAGAAGGTCCTGTGGACTGATGAAACAAAGATTGAGTTGTTTGGTCATACAAAAAGGCGTTATGCATGGAGTCCAAAAAACACAGCATTCCAAGAAAAACACTTGCTACCCACTGTAAAATTTGGTGGAGGTTCCATCATGCTTTGGGGCTGTGTGGCCAATGCCGGCACCGGGAATCTTGTTAAAGTTGAGGGTCGCATGGATTCAACTCAGTATCAGCAGATTCTTGAGAATAATGTACAAGAATCAGTGACGAATTTGAAGTTACGCCGGGGATGGATATTTCAGCAAGACAATGATCCAAAACACATCTCCAAATCTACTCAGGCATTCATGCAGAGGAACAATTACAATGTTCTAGAATGGCCATCCCAGTCCCCAAACCTGAATATCATTGAACATCTGTGGGATAATTTGAAGCGGGCTGTCCATGCTCGGCGACCATCAAACTTAACTGAACTGGAATTGTTTTGTAAAGAGGAATGGTCAAAAATACCTTCATCCAGGATCCAGGAACTGATTAAAAGCTACAGGAAGCGACTAGAGGCTGTTATTTTTGCAAAAGGAGGATCTACTAAATATTAATGTCACTTTTCTGTTGAGGTGCCCATACTTTTGCACCGGTCAAATTTTGGTTTAATGCATATTGCACATTTTCTGTTAGTACAATAAACCTCATTTCAATCCTGAAATATTACTGTGTCCATCAGTTATTAGATATATCAAATTGAAATGGCTGTTGCAAACACCCAAATATTTAGAACTAAAAATGATTAAGATTAATAGGGGTGCCCAAACTTTTTCATATGACTGTATATATATATATATATTTACTGGCCTAGATACCCAGTTCTGCTGAGCTGAACTAGCATGCTGAGTTCAGTTCAGTTGAGCTGTGTTCGTCCAGGTAAATCCGGCCACTACACAGACCAGGTCTAAAATCAAAGTATCCTAAATTTTGATATTTTCCATCAGATGGTGTATATACTGAACGATTCTTCCCCACAGGCATTTCTAGGGCCAAATAGTACTGTACATGTTATGCTTCGTTCACACCTGCGCTTGCTATCCTATCCGTCCGTTGCCAATCCAGTGAAAATCTCGGCGAACTGGATTGGCATTGGATACAGACCGGTCAGCGACGCATTGGTTAAAAACCCATTCATTTGAATGGGTTTTTAAAGCAATGCGCGGGTGTCTGATTGCACCCTCTGCGCTCCGAAGCCGGTTATTTTCGTCGGACACAAAGTCCTGCGTGTCCGACTTTGTTTCCGATGAAAAAAAAAGGATTCGCAGCGCAGAGGGTGCAATCGGACACCCGCGCATTGCTTTAAAATCCCATTCAAATGAATGGGTTTTTAACCAATGCGTCGCTGACCGGTCTGTATCCGATGCCAATCCAGTTCGCCGAGATTTTCACTGGATTGGCAACGGACGGACAGCAAGCGCAGGTGTGAACGAAGCGTGATTTGCAACCAGCATTGTGTAGCAGGAAATTCCTTAGGGTTCTACAATATGTGGAGGGTGCATGAGGTCTTACACTAATAAACTGTAGCAAACTGTCAGAACAAGACAAAGCTCATGTATTTATGTCACAAAGGCTGGGATCACATGATTTTCAATTTTTCAAAAAAAACAAAACAAAAAAAAAGCATGTGTCGTTCAAATTATGTGTGCAGTTTTTATATAAAACACAAGCCTTTTTCCCCCAGCAAAAACGCAAACTATTTATTTCTTATCGCTTAAACCACTTTTGTACCAGTCCAATTTCTGGTCCAGGACCAGACACATTTTTGGTTTGTTTTTTTTTGTATGTGCGGTTTTGAGGGCTGTAACATTTTTATATGCGTTATTCAACTAATTTCTGCATCTTTTTTCGGTGACACACAGGGCTTTATTTTTATGCTGTTTTTATTTCTGCATGTGTTTTTTTTTCTTTTTTTTTTTTATATCTGGGAAAATATAAACAAAAGAGGAGGGAAAATGTGTCTTTTTCACTTTTCATTTTTTATTTATTTAATAACACAAAGTGCTACTGAAAAACTTTATAAAATAGTTTTTCCTCTCCATTTTGGTATTTTTTATGGTGTCATCGGAGTGGGGCTATAACCTGTAATAAGGGCGTTTTATTGGCGTATTATTTTATTTATCTTTTAAATTTTATATATATATATATATATATATATATATATATATATTGTCCGACTTCAGAGCGGGAAGACGTGAGTCACGTGAGCGGGAAGAGACAGCTGTGAGCAGCGTGCGGAAGCAGGGGGAAGAGTCAGCTGTGAGCAGCGTGCGGAGGGGCTTGCACAGCGGCAGCGGCCCAGTGCGGCCAGGAGAGAACTGCCGGCTTACTGCTGGGCGGCAGCACAGCGGTGAACAGCGGCAGCGGCCCAGTGCGGCCAGGAGAGAGCTGCCGGCTTACTGCCGGGCGGCAGCACAGCGGTGAACAGCGGCAGCGGCCCAGTGCGGCCTACAAGGGAAGGAGCCACGGACACCCAGACCAGAACAGTGGGGCCAGGAGAGAGCTTCACGGCGGTGAGTAGCGGCCCAGCACGGCCAGAAGAGAGGAATATGGAAGAGGAGAAAACTCACATGGTAAGCTGCAGCATATGCTATATGTTTACAGATTTGCCTGACCATAAAGACAACTTCACCTGTATGAAATGCAAGCTAGTGGCCCTTTTAGAAGATAAAGTGCAGAGGTTGGAAGAAAGAATAGAGACGTTGAGGCGCATCAAAGAAAGTGAGGTTTTTATTGATGAAGCAGAAGCAAGCCTCTTGAATATAGTAAGGGAAGAAAGTATGAGAGAGCCTACAGTGGTGGAGGCTGAAGCAAACCTCCTAAATATAGTAAGGGAAGAATACTTGAGGGAACCTACAGAGGCAGATAAATGGATACAGGTGACCAAGAGATGCAAAAGGATCACAAGGCCATCACCACTTACACAGCTAGGTAACCGATATGAAACTCTTATGCAGACAGATTATTCTTATCATTTTCATCAATCAGCAAAAGAAGTAACAAAAGTCACCCAGAGACAAGAGGGAGCAACAAGAAATAGCGTAGCGAGGAAAAAAAGAGTAGTGGTTATAGGCGACTCACTGCTAAGAGGCATAGAGGCAGCAGTCTGCAGGCCAGATATAACGGCACGAGAAGTATGCTGCCTCCCAGGAGCAAAAGTTAGGGACGTGGCCGATAGGATTCCATGCCTCTTCAGCTCCAAGGATAACTACCCATTTTTGCTGATACATGTGGGTACAAACGACACGGCAAAAAATGATTTACCAACTATTCGTAAAGACTTTCAAAATCTAGGAAAGAAAGTGAAGGAACTGGATGCGCAGGTAGTATTTTCATCAATTCTCCCAGTTGATGGTTATGGTATCAGGAGATGGAATAAAATACTAGAGGTAAACAAGTGGCTTCGGCAGTGGTGTAGAGAGCAAGGTTTTGGATTTCTGGACCATGGAGTGAATTACCTCTATGATGGACTCCTTGCTAGAGATGGGATACATCTCACAAAGCCTGGGAAACACATATTTGCCAGAAGACTTGCCACACTTATCAGGAGGGCTTTAAACTAGAAGAGAAGGGGATGGGAAGTAAAAAGAAAGACAAGAACATGCAGCTAAAGGATATACTAAACAAGGTTACTAGATGTGGTAATGAGGACCTAAGACAGGATACTCAGAAGGAAATTAAGAAAAAGGAAGTACCAGAGCGCAATCTGAAATGTTTTTACACAAATGCGCAAAGCTTGGGAAATAAACAGGGAGAATTAGAACTGATAATACAGAGGGAAAAATATGATGTCATTGGTATTACAGAAACTTGGTGGAACGAAAAGCATGATTGGAATATACAGATGGAAGGATACAACTTATTCAAAAAAAATAGAACTAATAAAAGAGGGGGAGGAGTTGCATTGTATGTTAAAAAAGATCACATTTCCACGGAAATCACAGTTTTACAAAATGATAACTTATTGGAAAATATTTGGGTAACAATTCAGGGGAAAAACAATGATAAGGACATCATAATAGGTGTTTATTATAGACCACCAGGACAGACAGAAGACAGGGATGAGATTTTTTCACAGCAAATGACCACGCTTTCGAAGAAATTTGAAATTGTTATCATGGGAGACTTTAATTACCCAGATATTCATTGGGAAACTCACACAGCTACGAGTAAAAGCTCTATCAAATTTTTATCCTCTCTAGCAGACAATTTCATTGCCCCGTTAGTAGAAGAAAACACAAGAGGAACATCCATTCTGGACCTAGTTTTAACTAATAAGGAGGACATGGTTAAGGAATTAAGGGTAGCAGGGACATTGGGATTCAGCGACCATGCTATACTCGAGTTTGGGGTTGTAAGAAGAAGAAGACCTGAGAAGACAAAGACTAGAAGACTCAATTTTAGTAGGGCAGATTTTAGGGGCCTAAAGGTAAGGGTTAGTAGAATTCCATGGCGAAAATTACTTAAGCACAAAAATGCACATGAGGGGTGGGAAATTTTCCGTAGGGAAATCATTAATGCACAGGAACTAACAATACCTAGAAGCAAGAAAAATGGGAATCACCTAAAAACTCCAGGATGGATGACCAAAAAATTACATAACCTACTAAAAAAGAAAAAGGAAACTTACAACAAGTGGAAGATGGGAGCTATATCTAAGGGAGAGTATACAGCAGTTTGCAGACTCTGCAAGATAAGCATTAAAAAAGCCAAGGCTGAATACGAATTGAAGCTTGCAAAAGAAGTTAAGAGTAATGTAAAAGGTTTTTGGGGATATGTTAAGAGCAAAAGAAAAGTGAAGGAAACCATTGGAGTCCTAAAGAACGAAAAGGGTGAAAAAGTTAACATGGTGGATCAGCAAGTGGAGTTACTAAATTCATATTTTGTATCCGTCTTCTCCCAAGAAATGGATGGAAATATCAACATTAATGGTGATAGTGATGAGGGGAATGAGGACTCCAAGCTGATTATAAGTGAAGGTTTGGTAAGAGAACATTTAGCTAAGATTAAGGAAACCAAGTCCCCAGGACCGGATGATTTACACCCTAGAGTTTTAAAAGAATTAGCAGAGGAAATAACAGAACCCCTTGCAATAATCTTTAATAAGTCATGGGAGACAGGAGTGGTCCCTCTAGATTGGAAAAGGGCAAATGTGGTCCCCATCTACAAAAAGGGGAATAGGGACGACCCAGGAAATTATAGGCCGGTAAGTCTGACCTCGATAGTAGGAAAAATCTTTGAACAAATCGTTAAAGAACATTTAATTAGGTACCTGGATGGGAAGGCTTTAATTAATCAAAGCCAGCACGGCTTTATGCCTAATAAATCTTGCCAGACTAATCTTATTTCCTTCTATAATAAAGTCACTGAATGGTTGGACCAGGGGAATGCAGTGGACATAGTATATCTTGACTTTAGTAAGGCCTTTGATAAAGTATCACATAACATTCTTATTGAAAAAATGATCAAGTATGGCTTTGATAAAATATCAGTGAGGTGGGTTCACAATTGGCTTAATGATCGGGCACAACGAGTAATTCTAAATGGCTATACAGCAAACTGGAAGAAAGTAAAAAGCGGGGGTGCCGCAGGGCTCTGTCCTGGGCCCAGTACTTTTTAATATTTTTATAAATGATCTGGATGATGGGGCTAATGGGGAACTAATAAAATTTGCAGATGATACAAAGATAGGAGGAATGGCCAACACTAGAGAGGAGAGAGAGTGCATCCAAAAGGACTTAGACACACTGGAACAATGGGCTGAGGTGAACAAAATGGTATTCAACAGGGACAAATGCAAAGTTCTACATCTGGGTAACAGAAATGCAAGAAGCATATATAGTATGGGAGGAATAGTACTAAGTGAGAGTACAGGGGAAAAGGATCTGGGCATAATAATAGATCGCAAACTCAACATGAGTCAACAGTGCGGTGCGGTGGCTAAAAAGGCTAACCAAATTCTAGGATGTATCAAGACGAGCATTGTAGCTAGATCAAGAGAGGTAATTATTCCGCTGTACTCTGCCCTGGTCAGACCCCACCTGGAATACTGTGTACAGTTCTGGGCGCCCCAGTTTAAGAAAGACATCGATTCATTGGAGCAGGTCCAGAGAAGAGCAACCAAAATGGTGGAAGGTCTACAAACCATGTCCTACGAGGAGAGGCTAAAAGAATTGGGACTGCTTAGTTTGCAGAAGAGAAGGCTAAGGGGAGACTTAATAGCGGTATTTAAATATCTGAAAGGTTGTCACAGTGCAGAGGGATCTACCCTATTCTCATTAGCAGAAGGAAGCACGAGAAGTAATGGGATGAAACTAAGGGGAAGGAGATTCAGATTAGACATTAGGAAAAACTTTCTAACAGTAAGGGTAGTGAGAGAGTGGAATAGGCTGCCACGGGAGGTGGTGAGTTCTTCATCAATTGAAATCTTCAAGCGGAAACTGGATAGGTATATAGCTGGGATGTTTTAGGAATTCCTGCTTTTGCAGGGGGTTGGACTCGATGGCCCTTGAGGTCCCTTCCAACTCAAACAAACAAAACAAAACAATATATATATATATATATATATATATATATATATATATATTTTTTTTTTTTTTTTTTTTTTTTTACATTGTGTCCCCATAAGGTCATAATAGACCCAGTAGATTTTACAGACGCTGATCCCAGCGGATCATGTGACCGCCGGGTCAGAGGGGAGCTGCAAGATGGCGGCGCCCATAGCAGTGTATACAGCGCTCATTCAGCGCTGTATACACAGCGATCTTGAAGACAGAGAAGGTAATAAACCTTCCCTGCCTTCTCTCTGGGAGCTCCGGCTGAAGTTACAACCGGCTCCCTGTTTCAGAAGCTGCACGATTTCTTGCAGCTGCTGAGTTCTGCTTGGACGTATCGGTACGTTCTTGCAGAACAAGGCAACCGCCCCTTGGACATATATAGTCTATGGACGGTATGGAAGTGGTTAAAGAGGTTGTGCAGGGGGAAGGTGAAAAAAACAAAACATAATCACCTGTTCCCAATGCTCCGGTGTCCTCCCAGGGCAGTCCGATCCTAGAGCTCAGCTGCCTTCTTTCTGGTAGTGATGTCCCCGGTTCCCTTCTTGAGGCCACTGAATGATCAGGTGCAGCGTGTACTTCTGCCGAAAGACAACAGAGCTGCAGGACTGGACTATGCAGGGAGGTGCCAGAGCACTGGGGACAAGTGAGTATGGTTTTCTTTTATTTTTTTCCACCTCCCCTGGCCTAATTAATTAATACAATTTTAGCCTGGAAAACCCCTTTAACATTAAAATTAGGTGAAGTGAATAACATTGGTTATCTTGGTACATGTCAACGGGCGGTATCTTTATTAGATAGCAAATGAACAGTCAGTTCTTGAAGGATTTGTACAACAAGGGCCAAATTGTGATAGCTAGATAGTGTTCCAAAATGCAGGTCCTTGAGAGTGATCCCAGTGATTATTATCTACAAAGAGTGGTAGAAGAAAGACAAACGGTGAACCAGCAACAGGCTCGAGTGCCCCGCCTGTCTGGTGGTACTATTTATTTATCTTCTATAGTGTAAATGCATATAAGGATTCATGGGATTCTACGGAAGGGCAATGGAAACGCTACGATTTCCAAAACCATTGCGGTTTTGGAAATTGCAGCTTGTCAATACCTACGGAAACGCTTTCAGTTTCCCTATAGGTAAAATGGAAGCAGAAAGTCCGCAGAGGAAACCTGCGTTGCCACTACAGTTTTTCCTACAGCACTTCTTTTTTTTTTTTTTTTTTTTGCTGTGGCCCGCTACGTGGGGCCTTAGCCAAAATCACAGAAAGAAAGCACACTCCTTGAATTACACGATCACGTGTGCGGGCCAACAGTCCGGGCCGCAAAATATGGAACAGGTCCTATTCCTGTCCGATTATGCGGCCCTGCTTCCACAGCTCCTATTTATTGAAGCACGGCTCGTGCATGGGCGGCACACGGATGACATCTGTGTATCCCCCGTGCCATTCATTCATGGTAGCCGGTTATCAACTGGCTTTAGGCCATTCGTAACGGGCCACAGCCAAAAATCGCTGTGGAAAAGACCACGGCAGAAACGCATCATGTTTTTTTTTTTTTATGCTGCGTTTTTCACAAAAAGTCCACAGAGTTTTCCTCTGCTGACTTTCTTCCTCTATCATACCCATACGGAATACGCCAGTGTTTTCATACGTATAATTGACATACTGTGATTTACAAAAATGCAAGTGTTTTTGAAATCGCAGTATTTCTGCTGCAGATTTATTTCTGTAATGTGTGGATGGAATTAGCCAGAATCCGCCGCAGCCTAAACGCTGTGTTTTCACAACGTGTGGCCCCAGCCTCATGAAGAGGGTTCTTACAGATGATCACACGATCTACTAAGCAAGCAATGAAAGGGTAACAGAGCAATTTTATTGCACAATCAATGACACAAAAGGTAGCACACCACAATGAAACAGAATACAGTCCAGAACCAAGCAGAGTCCACTGGGAGGATACACAAATGGTGAATCACAGTCCACCACCTTTCCAGGCTTTAGATAGATAAGGGAGGCCACAGAATCAACTCCTTTCCACAATAGGGATTCTCATGCCAGTTCCAGTATCCCTTGGTCGCTGACAGCAACTTCAGCTCTCCTTAGGGATCCTCAGGCTGGTGTATCAGAGCCACGATTACTCCCCGCTCTAACAGGCATCTACAGCCCAAATCCTCTTCCAGGATCACTCCTGGCCTCTTAAGACAGGGAATCTCTTTGTCTACCTTCAAGTCCTCACCACAGCTGCCCAACAGGTATTACCTTCAACTCCGTCTCCTCCCCACCAGGTCACCTCCTTACATGGGGCTACTTTTTATAGTTTCAAGTCTTCCTTTATCAGAATGGACTTTGATCCCTGCAGGGGGTGTCTCAAGCATATTAACAGTCAGATGCATTGCACAGATGAAAGCTAGTAGTGTGAAGAGCCCAGGTTACATCCTGCAGTCTCCACAGGTGCTCAGGAAGAATGGCAGACATCATTTAGCTAAAGTGTAGATGGCCAAATCTAATTGAATTAACTACACCCGTTATTTATCATCTACCCATTTTTTAGTTATATTTTTCACATATTGTATATGATATATAACTAGTGACACAATGTAAAGAGCATGGAAAGTTATTGATGAATGAATCTAATCCAGTTTGTAGCAGCAGCTCCTATAGTGAATGACTGATTCATATACTATTTTGATACTACAAGTGTAAAGGTATAGCCATTGAAACTTTACAGATGATCTATTTGACTTATGAAAGATTCTATTCACTGACAGCTATCAAAAATGCACATGAGCTGACTAACCACTCTATGAGTAGCTGATAAGTTTATTTGTAACCATTGAAGTTTTTTTTTTTCTATATGATTTAGTTGCAAAATGAAACGTTGACAGTAACGGATTCTATTCATTGCCAACTAACAAAATTATACAGTATATGCACTAGTTATTCACTCTGTTTTGCTGCTAAATCTAGATGATTTTTTTATGTAATATCTACTTGCCAAATGCAGTACTGACGCAAATGAGTTCTATTCACTGACCGCTATCAGAGCTGTGTATGGATCAGTTATTCAGGAGCTGCAGCTATAAACCGGATTTGATTCGTTAATAACTGTCCATACTCTACATTGTGTCACTAGTTATATATCATATACAATATTGTTACAATTAGTATTTGCACATTCTATGACTATTGCTATAATTGGTATCTGTAGTTATAACCTCTCATTGGAACACTACAAAGAACACAAGAGTCGGGGTAACTGTCACTTACATAAGCCCTGCCTTTGACAAAGTAGTACAAGGCTTCACTGGTCTGCTCTTTGTATTATATGAAGCACATGCACTCCCTACAATGTGGTGTATTTCCGATTATCAGTGAGGACAGACACAGTGTATGTAGAGATTTTTCCGTCCAGGCTCTCCCCCACCTCAGGGCGGGGACTGTGTGCTCCCGGGGCGGGGTTGGGGTGGATCTCACTCGCACAGATTGTTACATTGTGATCTGTAGGGAGCCTGCTTGCACGGAGTGATCGGGAGATCACAGCCCTGATCACATCCCTTGTCTGTAGCCCCGGCCGGGCTGTAGGGCGCCTTGGCCCGGGGAAGGGTGAAGTTTCCTCCTGCCCCTTAGAGAAGGGACCTGCATGAGTGTAGCCAGGGCAGCTGGCAGTGGTGAGCTTAGCCTGGGCTATGGGAGAAAAGCAGTTGAAACTTTTCTGGAGTTACTGGGAGAAGCCTCCACCTGGACCTGGACAAGTCACTGCAGGAGCCTGCTACTAAGTGCTGAAGCCTAGGGAGAGCCATCAGCTCCCAGCATTTCTCCTATCATGCCTCTTTCCAAGATGCCAGGCTGGGTGATCCTGCCCATCACGCTGCCAGCCTTCACCATCACCGGGATGTGGATTGTGTAAGTTGTGCATGGCTGAGGGATCTGGTCAGGCTAATGATGGGGGAGGTAGCAGGGGGAAGACCGATCAAAGGGGTCTTTGTGTTGGAGAGAAAGGTAAATGACATGTGTGCAACATCTTGGGGGAGGTATGGGGGCTGGTACTGCTCATTAAATCTCTAGGGGATGCCATGTCCACATCAATGCTAGAAGTCACTGGCACCTTCATCATGTCACTTCTGTCAGCTGATAATGAGCCTTGTAGCTGCCTCCAAGAGCCTGTCATGTATTGGCTTTACTACTGGAAAGGCTGATAAATACTATCTGGACATAGACAGATCCAACCTAACCAATAATGAGCCCTGCTAACAAGAGTGGTAGCAGCTGTGGTACCAAAACCAGAAGATCAGTAAATGCACATGGGGTTGTTAAGAAAATTTATTAGATCTCTCAAAAAGTTTAATGATTGTAGTTGTGACGCTTGTGTTATGTGATCAGTGAAAAAAAAAAATATTTTATATATATAATAATTTTTTTTTTATATTGTGTATTTTATACAGCCACCTATAATCTATACCCTGCCCAGGCTGACCTGATTTGTGTATTATGTCTAGCCCTTGCTCACAGTTTCTATTTATAACCTACAAGAATATCCTTTATGTCTCACCTCCACCCTGTGTTTTTCTGTTTAAGGCCAAGTTCTTTGGTAGCAAGTTGCACCAAAAAAAACGCTGCGGCAAAAACGCATCCTGGATTTTCGACTGCAGATTTTTTTTCCTGCAATATGGGGATGGGATTAGCCAGAATCCCATCCACTTTGCAGGTAATGTAAAACACAGTGTTTTTGGAACGCAGGGCCCTGTCCTAAATGACACTTGTCACATGTACAAAAGACATAAGGACACAGTACTAGATATGACATGACCTGGTTTGGCACCAGGATTTTATGAACCTAGTTAATCGTCCCTTGATTTACATACCAGCGTGTCTATTTTTGGCTCTTGTGTACCTAATTTTTTTTTTTTTTACCCCTTTAAATAAAATCATTATGGGAATCTTGTCATGAAGATGATTTGGAAAGCAGTGGTGCAACTATTAACTGATATCCTTCTAACTGTTATGTTGTATTGTATACACTATTGTTACAGGTAAGGCTGGCTTTAGTAGGTGATGACATTCTCACGACTACTGTGGATAATACTAGGAATGCTGAAGTGGTGTTAAACTTGTCCAGGATTGATACTGTTGTTTCAGGCTTGTTTTATCTGACTCTGACAAGCTGGATGGTTGTAGCGTAAGTGAATATCATTTGTTTCTGCTTGTGGTATCTGGTGATAAATCATGAAGAATACATGTAACTTTATATAATAAAAAAAAAAAAATCATAAATGTCCTTTCTGCAGGGATAGCAAAAGATGGATTGTGGTAATGCCAAAATGTTACTGGGGCAATGCCATGTCAATGTATAGGGCTCCTATTTAAAAATAAAAATAAAAAATAGTGTCACCTTGCTGCATTCAGGCAAAGGTTGAATAGAGAAGTGATCTGTGTCCATAGGAGGTAGGGAACAGCTGACTTTATTTATTTATTTTTTTCCCCCCCATTTCGCCCTTCTTTGGGATATTAGTGGGTAGAGAGGGTAAGGCTATGGCCCTATGTTGTGGAAATAGCATTTTTGGCTGCTGCAGAGACACTGGTTTTGTTTTGTTTTTTTTGTTTTTTTTTTATACAGTACCAGAATAGTGATAGAGATTCTGACTAATCCCATCCACACAATGCAGAAAAGCTGTTTTCCAAAACGCATGCGTTTTAAAAAAAAAAAGCCGCATGTCAATTTTAGTTGTGGAAATGCAAGTGTTTTCCCTATAGGGTTAATAAGGGAGGGGGAAATGCAGGGAAAAACAATGCAGAAAAAAAACTAAATGCAGCAATTTTTTTTTTTTTTTTTTTTTAAGCTGCAGTTTGCTACGTGGTGCCTTTGCTTAAAACAGGATTAGAGGAATCAAAATTATGAACTTGTCTATGAGTAACTGATATAGACCAAAAGATTTCCCACAAAGTTTTGATTGATCAAAATCAATAGTCAGATGATGATGTTAATAATTAGTGGTGTTGTTATACACTTCTATTTGTATAGCGCCAACATATTCTGCTGCACTTTACTAATCAAATTCTTAAGGATAGAGGCATAACTTGAAGCTCCTGGGCCCCAGTGCAAAAGCTATAATGTATCAGTTATAGTACTTGTCTCCTCATATTGGGAAGAAATATCTTTATGGGCCTCCATGGCCTGCACACACAAATTCTCAAACTTTTATATTGTCCTAAAGCAGGGGTATAACTTGAGGGCCCAGCTGCAATTGGACCCTCTGCACCCTCTAAAGTTATGCCCCTTCTTAAGGACAATACAACAGTTTGAGTACTCTCGTGTAGTATTTTAGTCCAGGTTGTGTTTGTGGTTGTCTTCTGATGCTTTTCCAAATGTAGCCCTATATGTTAATCTACAGGAAGGTCTTGTTGCTGAATGTCATAAACTCACTATACATTGCATAGAAGATGGAAACCAGGCTACAAACAATGTACAGTAGAGTAAATTATTGGACAGTATCTAAAGCCCTTCTATATACTGCATAAAGATCTTAGGATGCATAGGAAAAACAGGCAGTAATGGATACAAGCCCGGGTTGTGTGTGTGTGTTTTTTTTTTTTTGTTTTGTTTTGGTTTTTTTTTCCCCCTTCTGAAATCAGGCTTGCAGCATTTTTGTCCAGTGAATTCTGACAGATATGTGCTGGATGGACACCTGGATCAGGGGTGAATATAGTCTTAGGCTACGGACCCACATTGCGGAAATGCAGCTTTTCTTGTTGCAGATTTTTCTGCGTTTTTTGAGCCAAAGCCAAGAATGGCTACAAAAGGAATGGGAAATATATAGGAAGTTCTTAAACTTCTGCCTGCTGCTTAATCCACTCCTGGCTTTTGCTCAAAAAACCACAGCAGAATCTGCAACAAAAAAGCTGTGTTTCTGCAACGTAGGGCCGTAGCCTTAGGCTACATTCACATGACCAATTGCAAAACGGCTGTGAAAAATGGACATTTTTTCCAAGGGGCATCCATTTCCACAGATCCCTCATACACTTGAGTGTATGGAGGAATCTGTGAAAATGGGCAAAAGTAAAACATGACCTATATTTTGGCAGTCCATTACAATGGACCGTCAAAATATCAATTATATAAGTAGCCCCATTCACGTGCATTGAACTTAATGCAGCTGTGTGACGGCCGTTTAAAAAAAAAAAAAAAAGTCACAGCTGATACTCACTTGAGTGTGAATATAGCTTTATTCTTCTGTTAATATTGCTAGTATAGGAAATTGTCTCTTTACAGCTAGGGCCCCATGTTGAGGAAACACAGCGTTTTTGGCTGCTGTGGAAATGTAGTTGAAAAAAAGCTTCCTTTTACAGGAAAGTGAATAAAATTTTCATCCATGCAGCTTTTCTGAAAGGTATTCAGTGGTGCATCCATCACCCATAGGGACCAAGTGAAAGAAAAAACAAATAACTGGATACTAAACTTTTTCTGAATACTGTTCATATGGAATTCTGCTATTATATAGTAAAACACTGTGTGATAGCCATAGGATGGAGACTACTGAATTAGAGCAATGCAGAAAAATATCTTATTTCTGCTAAAAACCTTTTAAGACTTGTGTATATAGCAGATGCATGTGCCTTAGGCCGGTTGCAGGCGACCGTGGCGGTGATCAGTGTGCTATCTGTGTATTTCACGGATAGCACACTGACCCATTCTTTTTTATGGGCCCGTACACATGACCATGAATTTCACGGTCCCGTGTGCGTAACGACAGTCCAGGCCGCAAAATATAAAACAGGTCCTATTTTGTGGACCCTGCTTCCGTGTCTTCTATTCATTTAATGAAAGGCGCCGCGGAAGCACATCCCTTGCACACAGGGGAAATCCCCGTGTGCCGCCTGTGCCTTTAATTCACGGCCGGCTGGTTGCAGCACAGTTGTCTGCAACCGGCCTTACAGTGTCAGTGTGCTGCCATGCAGGTTCTGTCAGGTGTCATATATATGGTGGTATGCTTCTAGGGTAGAATACTTCCACACAGACATATGCTTGCATTTGATATTCGTTTACTAGACCCTCGGTTGTATCAGTTTTCTGACTGCCATTTATCCTGCCATACTAAATTGTGATATGTTTCTCTCTACTATCCATTTGTGACACTGTTGTTTTGCCTTGTTTGCCTTTAGTTGTTTTTGGACACTTCAATAAACCTTAAAATGTGTAACGACATTCTGCTATTGTAAAGCCAGTGTAGTATGGGCACATTAATTGCTGTTGGCATGTGCATGGTGTGTATAAATATATAACATTTCCACATGGGGATGTTGGTAAACAAGCCCCATGGGATGATAATAGGTTCTCAAGTGAGTGTGTGTGTGTAGTACAAGGAATGTAGAAAAACAAATAAAATCATTCACATTGTGCAGCTGTCTGCTTGGTAGAACATGAGAAATGACTGAAATCCAGGGCAAATTTGTCCCTGTGGTTTATTTCCATTGCTTGTAGATGGAATTTCTGTAGTTTGTTTAACTGGCCACACACATTGGGGTTGCCCGGATGGCCGCCAAAAGAACAGAAGAATCTTCGATCACCATGCCATAATCTATTAGTTTAGTTGTATTGTGGTCATCAGTTCATTTTCTTCATGTGGCTATAGACATTATATGGATCTGACTGTAACCATCTTGACTACCTCTATGGGGGTATTATGGTTTTTTCTTCCACAATAACTATACAATTGTTGAAAATGTTTCCAGTTTGTACCTGATAAACACTACAGTCACAATATGGAAAGTTTTTATTAGATGAAATAAAGTGTATACAGCAAAGCGCACAAATGCAATTTGCTATTATGCAAAATGTTTTCCATGTTGGAAAACATCGTAATTGTAGATATCTGTAGTGACAAGTATCACAACATTGTATTAGAATATCAGAAGCCTAGTCATATCTTTGTATAAGTCAGTATGCAGTATACAGCCACCCAGTTGTAGGGGAAGTATATTAGTACATGGCGGTTATTCAGGTAATCCTGAACATCCCCTTTTTTTAAAAAAAACAAACAAATTGTAAATTCATTGTAGCCCAGCAGACATGACGGATGCAGAAATCTAGTCTAACATTCAGTCAGCTGCATTGGGCTGTCAATCCCATAAACATTAGATGACAAATATATTGATGACTTTTATAGAACTGTAAACTTTTACACATGACTGTCTAATGTATTTTGCTGAGTTTACAATAGGCTAGCACTTCCTGTCACTTGTCAACTTGCCATGTAAAGATGCCCCAAGTCTTATCTCCTCAGTGGGTAAGATGACAATGAAAGGAAAGGCTGTTTTCACACATTGATTTGTTGCACTTTTTTTAGTGCGGATTTCACAAGTGTGCAATGAAAGTAATTCACAAGTGGTGAGAAAAGTCGATAGTATGTATGTCCTATATGCTGCTGATGTCATCATTAGAATAAGTGCGTTGCCTAGAAAGTACACATTTAATACATGCAGATGTTGCTTTGGATGTGCTGTTCAAACTTTGTGTAGCAACAATACTATAAAGGTTGGGTTCACATCTGCGTTTTATCGTTGTTCGGGGATTCCTTCTCCCATTCTGCTTGAAAAATGTGGAGATAAGTCCTGCAAGCAGGTAACCACTTTGCAAGCGGATTGGGTTGCCGTTTTTGGGTCCGCAAGCGGACCCAAAGAGCGGAGACCCGAATGCAGGTGCGAACCAAGCGAAAGCTGGAGACTCATGATCACAGTATTTGACAGTAGGTGTACTGCACCAACGACATAAGGCTGGTTGCGCGCTTTAGGAGTTTTTTTTGGGTTTTTTTGCTATAGCCAGATGTTACAGGTTATAATTGTAGAGGTATGAGAGTTTTTTTCCAGTGCTACTTGTTTTGGGTTGGGTCATGATCTGCTTTCTGGTGTTTTTTTGGTGCTTCCACTCCACTAAGACCCCAGTGATTAGGTTTCCATTCTAACTCGGGCTGGGGCTTGATGCGCATGTTTGTTGCAAGAAAGGGCCTTGTGCCATACATGCAACTCAATATCATCCGTTTATGCCACAAAACTGGTGTAGATGGAATGATAAATTCCCCCCACTGAGTTTAAAAAAAACAAAAAAAACAAACCTGTTATAGACCATTTTTTGGTCCATTGTTCTGATCTGTTGTGGGATCAGAAAAACAAGATGAACCTCTCCTCCGTCTCTTTTGTTTTTTTTTTCAAATGGAAGATAAAGCGAACAAAACTTTATCTTCAGTTTAAAACAATAAACAAGGGGAAATGCCTGAACTATAAAAATATAAAATTATTTGTCGAATGCAGTAGCAGTGAAAAAGAAAAAAAAAAATTGAAGTGCCCGAATCCCTGGGTTTGTTTTTTGCCTTTTCACCTCACAGAAAACTTTGAATGAAACATTACCAAAAACATCAGATACTCCATATGTGGAAAGCTAACAAATTTTTGTTTTTCAAAGTTTTTATATAATTTTTTTTCATGGTTTACTACTTTAAAAAAACAAAACAAAAAAAAAAAGTGATCATACTGAATATTGCTAATGTACAGCACAAAAGGGGGTTGTCTAAATGTAAAGGTTATCTGATTCCAAATGGAGAATTAGGCTGAGCATGCACACTATTACTCCATTTACTGTCTATGGGACTGCTGGAGAGTAAATGCTTGGCTATCTCTGGTAAGGCCATAGAGAGAGGATGTGCAGTGGATTGAACCCTCACTGATCAGCATGTTCTTCCCTGTTTTGTTTTGTAACCCATCCTTAAACTCTGAAGTGTTCTATTAGGGTACACGATTCCTTATTTCAGCTGTTCATTGACCTGAAGTCATATTCTAAGGGTGTTAAGTTTACTATCAGTCCTTTATGACACCCTGTTAAAGTAAGTTAGTCGTCTTAAGTGTCAGCACTTTTTAGCTAAAAGTTAGATGTAGAAGTAACTGTATTCATTTTGCGTTAATCCAACTGTTATTTTCTGCACAAGTTTCATATGCACGTGGATTGACTCATCCACATATTTCCAAGAACTGGGTTTGGTATTTGTCGTTTATTTTTTTTTTCATTTGCTTGTTATGATTTTTTTGGCGTTTTCTCTTATTTTTATTGGATAAACGGATGACCGTGTGAGATTTTCCAACAGTTAACACTGTCAGTATCTGTGTACAGTCATGGCCAAAAGTTTTGAGAATGACACAAATATTATATTTTCACATGATCTGCTGCCCTCTGGTTTTTATGTGTGTTTGTCAGATGTTTTTATCACATACAGAAATATAATTGCATTCATATTATGAGTAACAGAAGCTTATATTGACAGTTAGAATGAGTTAATGCAGCAAGTCAATATTTGCAGTGTTGACCCTTCTTCTTCAGGACCTCTGCAATTCTCCCTGGCATGCTCTCAATCAACTTCTGGACCAAATCCTGACAGATAGCAGTCCATTCTTGCAGAATCAATGCTTTAATTTTGTCTGAATTTGTTGATTTTTGTTTGTCCACCCGTCTCTTGATGATTGACCACAAGTTCTCAATGGGATTAAGATCTGGGGAGTTTCCAGGCCATGGACCCAAAATCTCTATGTTTTGTTCCCTGAGCCATTTAGTTATCACCTTTGCTTTATGGCAAGGTGCTTCATCATGCTGGAAAAGGCATTGTTGAGCGCCAAACTGCTCTTGGACGGTTGGGAGAAGTTGCTCTTGGAGGACATTCTGGTACCATTCTTTATTCATGGCTGTGTTTTTAGGCAAGACTGTGAGAGAGCCGATTCCCTTGGCTGAGAAGCAACCCCACACATGAATGGTTTCAGGATGCTTTACAGTTGGCATGAGACAAGACTGGTGGTAGCGCTCACCTCTTCTTCTCCGAATAAGCTGTTTTCCAGATGTTCCAAACAATCGAAAAGGAGATTCATCAGAGAAAATGACTTTACCCCAGTCCTCAGCAGTCCACTCCCTGTACCTTTTGCAGAATATCAGTCTGTCCCTGATGTTTTTTCTGGAGAGAAGTGGCTTCTTTGCTGCCCTCCTTGAGACCAGGCCTTGCTCCAAGAGTCTCCGCCTCACAGTGCATGCAAATGCAGTCACACCTGCCTGCTGCCATTCCTCAGCAAGCTCTGCACTGCTGGTAGCCCGATCCCGCAGCTGAAACACTTTTAAGAGACGGTCCTGCCGCTTGCTGGTCTTTCTTGGGCGCCCTGGAGCCTTTTTGGCACCAATGGAACCTCTCTCCTTGAAGTTCTTGATGATGCGATAGATTGTTGACTGAGGTGCAATCTTTCTAGCTGCAATACTCTTCCCAGTTAGGCCATTTTTGTGCAGTGCAATGATGACTGCACGTGTTTCTTTAGAGATAACCATGGTTAACAGAAGAGAAACAATGATGGCAAGCACCAGCCTCCTTTTAAAGTGTCCAGTGGTGTCATTCTTACTTAATCATGACAGATTGATCTCCAGCCCTGTCCTCATCAACACCCACACCTGTGTTAATGGAGCAATCACTGAAACGATGTTAGGTGGTCCTTTTAAGGCAGGGCTGCAATGATGTTGAAATGTGTTTTGGGGGATAAAGTTCATTTTCTAGGCAAATATTGACTTTGCAAGTAATTGCTGTTAAGCTGATCACTCTTTATAACATTCTGGAGTATATGCAAATTGCCATTAGAAAAACTGAAGTAGTAGACTTTGTAAAAATTAATATTTGTATCATTCTCAAAACTTTTGGCCATGACTGTAGTCTTTTAGTTTGTTATTGAAGAAATGTATCTTTTTATCATTAATAGATCCTAAGGAAAGCATTGTAAAGCTGGGCACTAATAACTTTGTTATAAATTTCAGGGTCTCTTAGTAGTAGTATTGGTATGTGAAATTCTGAAAATATTAGTGTTGCAAAAATATTTTTTTTTTTTCAGAGACTATGCTACTATCTAGTATTATAGCTCATTTACTTGAAATTGAAATACTGGGTACAGCCACTAGTCAAGAGTTGTGCTAGTAGTCCCTTTTAATTTTAACCCCATAGAACTGACTTAAGCTGGCCATACACAGTAGGTGTTTGTTGGTAGATCCTGCCAACAAATGAATCTGTATAGCTACAGTCTAAGGGTATGTTCACAGACAGACTTTGCTGCAGAAATCTCTTCAACTAAAAAGCCAGGGCCATGCAGTGCATGATCACAGCAGGCTAGTGTCGGCTAACCTGCTGTGATCTACAGTAGAAGCACTGTGGATGAGTTTAAAAAAAAAAAAAAAAAATTATCCTCATGGATAGACTAAAGCTTACAGTACTTGCAGTGACGTGCACTGCATGTCAATTATTGCTGTGAGTTTTACCCACAAATTTCACCCTTTGCAATGCAGAGCAGTAAATTTGTTATAAACCTAATCTCAGTACCTTGTAGAGATGATTCCAGTGGCATAAGAAATGCGGTCGCAGGACGTGTGACCGGGCCCAGAGTAATAGGGTGCCCGTGGCCTGGCAGGACCCTGCAGTACCATGATAGCGGTCGAGGAAAGCCTGACTGTCCCTTCAAACCCCCATTGATCTCTTATTAATAACCTATCCTGATGATGGGTCATCAGTACAAAGTAACTGGAACACCTAAGGGGTTATTCACCTTTTCAAAATTGATATGGTATCTTTAATATAAATTTTAGATCGGCGGGGGTCCGAATGCTAGGACCCCAACAGATCAGCTGTTTTACATGGCGTGCTGCTCCCAGCATTGTTTACATTCCAGGTGCTTTGCTGCTCACTCATCGTATTCTTTGTGTCAAAAAAGAGGCAAAGCATGAGCCCACATTGTGTTGGTTTATTATATTTTTAGATTTGCGTCCTGACTCCATCTCTTCATTTAGACAAACACTGATTTTCCAGTTACAATCTGCTGCATGTGAACATACCTAATTTGCTAACGTGTATTTGGGGAAACAAGGGTCAGATGGCTTAGTTTTTAATCCACCAAATGTTTTGTCACAGCAGCTGATTGATTCATTTTCCTGTTAAAACCATACGTCTGGTGATGTCTGGCCAACGTGTATCTGCATTCTATATGTCATATCAATGCATGTTCACAGTTATGCAAAATCATACAAGAAACTGTATTCAGAATGAATATCTAATATATAAAATTAACTCAGTAACTTTTAATATAATACAAACTGAAAAAAATCATTTGAAAAAAAGGGCTACTCTTCCATCCACTTTACTTTGTGGAAGGTGAAGTCACCTGTGTGTTAAAATTTTTGTTGAATAGTCACTAGTCTGCAAATGTTCTATCCAAGAAAGAACATTCCTAGCAAGAAGCTATCCTTTACCCACTCTCATTGAACTTGTATGGGCAGTTTGATAGACTGCAGTGGGTAGAGGTGTACCTCGAAGCTTCTTCTTCCATTTAGAATAGTGGTATTTTATATAGCAGGGGGACTGTTGGGGTCCAGGACCCAGTAGCAACTGCTACTTCTACACCCTGTATAACTAGACCACTGATGGTGGCCAGGGGTGTAGTTAAAGGCTCATGGGCCCTAGAGCAGTGTGAAGACTTGCTGTTTGCAGGATGACTTGTTGTCAATGGTGCAGTTTTGGGGTATAAGCAGTCTTTTGAAGGCTGCTCTCCATAGACTGGGCATTTGCTCCAGTGTAACTCAAGTATCACACCAATGTCAGCACTAGATTGTACCATAGGATGTCTTTAACAACTTCCTCCATGGTACAGTTTCTCAACCAACATTCTGCTTGTTGCAAACAAACTCAATTCACATAACTTGCAGGCAGTTAGACAACACAAACAGAAAACAGTCACCAAACAAATCTAACTTTGATAAAATACTGTGACAAAAGTATACGACTCTGTGTATGACCATTTACGGGACCCCCACCTAGGGTAGCTTACTAAGGAGGTTAACCCTTCACCTCCTTACACAGTTGCAACTAGCACTTCTGTGACTCCTATAGGGACACCACTGGTAGTGGCCAATATGAACTAAGGCATTATTTGCACATTCTCATGAATGTAGACATGCTGTATGTGTTGAATGTGCTGTCTATTCTTTACTGACCCACAGACATTGTAAAGTATAGGAAATTTTTTAAAAAGTTGATCCGTTATTCACGTGGGGTTCAACCACGGACAGCACAGAACTCAAAAATGACAGGAGTGCTGCCCATGATTATCGCAGAGATAACACGTCTGCAAAATATGGATGTGTGAATAAGGCCTAAAATATGTCTGGATGTGTTGGTAGAATGCTAATCACGTGAATGTTCGTACAACGGTTGTTCAGTTCTCGACCTACCTCTATCATATGTGTATGGCTTACTTTACGCTTTTGTCATTTGCTAATTTACAAGAAAAAAAACCTGTGCACATCATGTTCATTAGCAAAGCAGCCTGTTAAAGAAGTAGTTGGTAAATGCTGGTACAACGGAAACTTGTCTTTTTGTGGTGTCTGCTGCCTTGTCTGGACATGATCCTAGATTCAAGGTCTGAAAATGAGGATCTTTTTAGCTGTGTCCTGTGTAATTTTACCATCCGTGAACATACTTTTAGGTGCGTTGATGTCTACATGCAGCTGTTTAATTAGAAACTTGAAAGCAGGTCCTTGTCAGAGGAATTGCCTACAGGCTTTGCCGTCTGGTGTCTGAGAAGAAAAAACTCAAGTTTTGCCAGTTTCCAGCTGATTGCTCTGTAATTGTCGGGATCCGATTTCTACAGGAATGAGGAGCTAAATGCCGATAGTTCGAAGAAATAACTTGTTCAGATGCATTACCAGACTGCATGTTGATATTGCGTTTCTGAAGAAATACTGCAGATTATATAGTTTGTTTGTTTTTTTTGTTTGTTTTTTTTTTTTCCAGGTCTCATGCACTGTGTTTATACCACCCAGATGTGGTGTGAACCTAGCCTTCATGATACTTCACTTTGATTCAAAATCTGACTTGAGATTTTTGTCCTTGGGCTTTATACTCCTTTTGTTTTGACCTGCTTATCTTGCTTGCACTTAGAATTTTAGCAGCAGGTAAAATTCTATCTCTGTTCTTTACCAATCAGTCCACTATCACTTAGATTACTCAATGACCTAACCTTGTCCACTGTGTACAAAGCTTAAAAGTTATTAATTCAAAAAGAGAACCTTTCCATGATGGCCTCTGGTGTCCTGGTACTTCTGCTGTTCCATATTATATGGCAAAGGAGCCATTACTAAGAGGCATCTATGTTGTCTTTTTCCTTCTCATAGACCTCCAGATCAAATAAATCTTTCAGCTTTTTGACTTTGGTGCAGTGTGTAGCCCTTCGTCATGCTCCTGTATTTTCGTCTTGAGTGTCTAGGCCGAAATGTCAAGAATTACAACCACTATTGCCATCTATGTACTATACACTGTATATGCTTGTCTGCATACAATCAAAGTTCACACGAGCATCTCAAGAAGACTACAGTGGTATATTTCTAAGGCAAATAAATCTGAATTCAGTACCAATGCAAAATAAACTGATAACTTCCTTCAAATGTCCATTTGTTTTAGGTACTTGAAGAAAGTCAAGCTTAAAGCTAGCTGAACATGGCACATTTTCAATCCATTTTACATCTGTTTTTGAGTATTGAAATTCATTGCTAATAATAATCTATCAGAAAGCCCGAAGGGAACGCTCACGCTGGAGCCCAGGAGAGATGAATAACACTTGGCCTCCGCTTATTATACTCTGGGGTCTGAAGAGGAATCTCATGAGATTCACCCAAAACATACTCATACTTTAAAAGGGACGCACCTTAAGTAATCAACCACTTAATCGTAATTGAGGTAAAATGCCTGATTAATTGCGATTTTGATCATTGGTCATAATCGTCCAGTCTTAGTGTGGAGTCAGCAAGAGCTGCTCTGAGGGGGTATATAAATAACTGATTCATTTTCCCCTCCCTGCTACAGCATCGCCACTTGGAGGTCTTACAAATGTAACCATAGTAGCAAATGACTGACTTGCACTAGATTAACACTAGCATTGCCTGTCCATTGTCGTGGTCTGTCAGAGGACTAGAACAGACTGGTGGACTGCTAAAATAGTGGTTACATATGGAGCCAAACACACCCCATTTACTATAATGGTGTCCATTGTTTTAGCATGCAGGACTTTTTTTTTTTTTTTTGGGGGGGGGGGGGGCTGGTTCCTTTGCATAACATGACCAGGGGGAGTCTTGACTTTTATTTTAAAATCTGATGTAAACTTGCTGTAATAGTAGGTTTAACTCCTATTCCTGTTTCAAGGAAATCTGTCATGGGATTGTTAAAGTTTTGCTACAGAAGATGGATTGTCTATTTTTTGCTTTCTTCATCTCTTGCTTTTATTGGACTCGTTTATAGGAAGGGGCCCGAATAAGGAAGAAAGTCTTGAAGTGCAATCCACTCCTTAGAAGCTGCAGGCAGCTGAACCCCTGATGACTCTCACCTCTAACAACTTGTGCTAGTGAATGACCAAATATTCCAGATAGTAACACAAGTTAATAGTCCTCTAATACAATATCTGACAGTGTCTGCTCTATAAGAGAGGCCTGCGGCTTCCTCCAGATCAAACTTTGGCACTATATAAAAGGGTAGAAATGTTCTTGCAGGCGATGTATCTGTCTTTGGAATTTCTTGAATGACGAATGAAGAAAAGGCTTTGACAGTCATGTGTTTTAAGGACTTGCTAGAAAAGCATATACAAAATCAGTTTCTTGGATTTCTGTTTAACAGCATCTCTCAAAAACTGGTTTGACTGTTCTCTCAATTTTATTTCTAGTGTGTGTTTGTATATGTGGCACAGACTGGAAAATCGGTATTTGGTCAGACATGACCCTGGATAATGGCTATTTATCGGTGGATTTGTAAATATTACTGGATATTTTTCTTTTTCTTTTGTGATTGTTTTCACCATTCACCACTCTTCTGACACAGGGCTCTCTTAAGTATGCCCCCAAAATATATCTTTTGTAAATGTACTTGGGCCCAGTACATGTAATTGGCCTTGGCACCTAAATAGTGTTATAAAATGTGTTAGATTCTGGGACAACAAAATGTTGTTGCCACATCTGTCTGTGGGATGTATCGGATATTGCAGTTCACTCAAGTAAATGGAACCAAATTGCAATTGCAGACATTAGAGTGTAGTGCAGAGGTTTAACAAGTGACTATGGAGACAATGGCAAAACTTGTAATGGGGCCCCTCTCTACCTTGAACACCTTAAGCAGCAAGTACTTTAATGTGTAGATTATTATGGTCTCTCTTGCACAGAGGCCTAACACACAGTGTTTTGTGTGTACATTATCCCTGTACTGTGACATCAATCACTGTATACTGTGACATCACAGCGTATAATGTCACATGCAGGCATTATGATGTGCCAGTAAAGTAATAGAGGCACATTGAGTTTTCTACAACTCCTTTCATCATTTATACTTCTCACTAAATCCTAGGTCTCTGGAAATTAGCCTCTTATACCTGTGTTTGGGTTTCTGTTCAGGGGATCCCCCCGAACGGAAACCTAATCTGTTTAAAAAAAAAAAAAAGCGCAACCCCCTAGACTATAATGGGGTCCTCCAGGCTTCTGAAGGGGCGAAAAATACGCAGAGAAAAGTGCTGCATGCAGCGCATTTCTCTCCACATTTTTTAAATGGGTTCGGGGACGGAAACCCTGAATGGAGTTTAAGCGCTTGTGTGAACCCAGCCTTAGTTGTTGGGCTACCGCTATGCCTGCTATACCCATAGTGGAGTGGTTTTTGACCAGTGCAATGTTCAATATCATAAATGCACATGTGAAATTAGTGCATTTTTTTTTTTTTTTTTTTGAATATATGAAGACCTTTATTTTAATTCAGTTATGCTGCCATAAAATGTCTGCTATAACGTCGCTGTTGTTCATGTTGTGTACTCTTCTCTATTGCATAGATTGCTTAATTGATGCTCTGCGATTCCAGCCACTATTGACTGGATTTGGTTGTTGAAAAAGTGTCTTCCGCATCCATTACAGTCATAGGATTCCCTGATTGCTATTTAGCCTCGTCTTGAACTCTACAAGAAAGCATCTTGTACATCTAAGTGGGGAAAACTAGTAATGTGCTGGCGGAAGACTGGATCACTCCCAGGCTTTCGTCGTACTTGTTCTTATCCCTTAAGAGACTGGGATTCACTATAGTTGTTATGCTTTCTCTATTGCTGACTTTGATTTTTATCTATCCTTTTACATGTTTTAGATTAAAATTGCTTATATCAGCATCAATGCATATAAAATATTTTGACTTGGCATTTTTTTACTACAACGAAAAGTTGCAATTTTTACACAAAAAAAAAAAAACTTGATTTGGGCAAAAAAAGTTCAACTTTACACTAGTTTTCTGGCATGCAAAGCATAATAAATCTGCCCCATTGTGTACCCACCCCCCCCATTTTTGTGTAGGTAATAAATAGAAGTTACAGCTTTTTAGGAATGTTTATTTATGCTTCCTCTCACCGATTAATTGCATAGTTACTAGTAATGGTTAATATTATACAACAATATTATGGACCAGGCCAGTCCGACTCGAACTTCATCTGTGCGTGACAATATATTATCTTGAACTTTTCACTTGCCTTCAGGCATTCTCCCCATTGCTGAATGTGAACTATTACTATATAAGCAATTCTAAACAGTTATTGTACACTAGACAGTAGGCATTGTGGCACAACCATTACTGACACTTAAACGTGCAGATAATATCTTCAGCAGGAGACAGCAAATTTCCATGTTTATATACTGCTGTAGTAGCCAGGTCACCAGACCCTCTGTTGTTAGCAGCATCTACATTGTCTGGCCTCTTACTTACAGAAGGTTGTATAATTGTGTGTGTGTGTGTGTATGTAAATATAATAAATTGTACAGAAAGGGCCAAAGTAGGCTCTACGTGCTTAGGAGGCTTAGAGTAGGGGGCAATTCTTAGGGCCTTTTTTCAACTCAGTAGAGGCATCAGCCATCTTATTCAGAGTGGCCTGCTGGGGGAGCAGTATATCAACCAGGGATAAGAATAGACTCAACAAGGTAATTAGAAGGGCCAGCTCTGTCCTGGGGAGCCCCCTGGACCCAGTGCAGGTGGTGGGTGACAGAAGGATACTGTACGTGGTGAGCTCCATGCGGGAGAATAACTCCCATCCCATGCATGAGACCGTGATCGTGCTGGGCAGTACTGTCAGTGACCGACTGCTTCACCCTAAGTGTGAGAAGGAGCGCTATTGGAAGTCTTTCCTCCCCACAGCGGTTAGGCTGTAAAAACAACTCTGACCTAAGCGGAGATCATTCCTTACATAGAACTGAAAGATCTTTAAGTTGTGGTATCCCTTCTACTACTTTTTTACCTGTACCTACTGTCACGGTAATGCCTCTACCTTGGAGCTTTTTTGTATGTGTATTTGTATTATCTTTGCTGCTGTAACACACTGAATTTCCTCATGGTGGGACTATTAAAGGATTATCTTAATAAAGACATATATATATATATATATATATATATATATATATACAGTACAGACCAAAAGTTTGGACACACCTTCTCATTCCAAGAGTTTTCTGTATTTTCATGACTATAAAAATTGTAGATTCACACTGAAGGCATCAAAACTATGAATTAACACATGTGGAATTATATACTTAACAAAAAAATGTGAAATAGCATGCCGCTGCAAGATGCCGTGGTAACCATGCTGGTTCAGTATTCCTTCAATTTTTAATAAATCCCCAACAGTGTCACCAGCAAAGAACCCCCACACCATCACACCTCCTCCTCCATGCTTCACGGTGGGAACCAGGCATGTAGAGTCCATTCGTTCACCTTTTCTGCGTCGCACAAAGACTCGGTGGTTGGAACCAAAGATCTCAAATTTGGACTCATCAGACCAAAGCACAGATTTCCACAGGTCTAATGTCCATTCCTTGTGTTCTTTAGCCCAAACAAGCCTCTTCTGCTTGTTGCCTGTCCTTAGCAGTGGTTTCCTAGCAGCTATTTTACCATGAAAGCCTGCTGCACACAGTCTCCTCTTAACAGTTGTTGTAGAGATGTGTCTGCTGCTAGAACTCTGTGTGGCATTGACCTGGTCTCTAATCTGAGCTGCTGTTAACCTGCGATTTCTGAGGCTGGTGACTCTGATGAACTTATCCTCCGCAGCAGAGGTGACTCTTGGTCTTCCTTTCCTGGGGCGGTCCTCATGTGAGCCAGTTTCTTTGTAGCGCTTGATGGTTTTGGCCACTGCACTTGGGGACACTTTCAAAGTTTTCCCAATTTTTCGGACTGACTGACCTTCATTTCTTAAAGTAATGATGGCCACTCGTTTTTCTTTACTTAGCTGCTTTTTTCTTGCCATAATACAAATTCTAACACTCCATTCAGTAGGACTATCAGCTGTGTATCCACCTGACTTCTGAACAACACAACTGATGGTCCCAACCCCATTTATAAGGCAAGAAATCCCACTTATTAAACCTGACAGGGCACACCTGTGAAGTGAAAACCATTTCAGGTGACTACCTCTTGAAGCTCATCAAGAGAATGCCAATAGTGTGCAAAGCAGTAATCAAAGCAAAAGGTGGCTACTTTGAAGAACCTAGAATATAAGACATATTTTCAGTTGTTTCACACTTTAAGTATATAATTCCACATGTGTTAACTCATAGTTTTGATGCCTTCAGTGTGAATCTACAATTTTTATAGTCATGAAAATACAGAAAACTCTTGGAATGAGAAGGTGTGTCCAAACTTTTGGTCTATACTGTGTGTATGTATATGTGTGTGTGTGTATGTATATGTGTGTGTGTATATATATATATATGTAGCTTTCGGAATTTGTTTTGTAGCAGCATAACCTAAACAGGCGTCCTGATAAACCATCTATGTTATGTATGTCTCTTTGTAGATTTAGGGCAAAAAACAACTTTGAAGTCTTATGCATATTAGACAGTTGGTGCACTGGGGGCGGGCCTTGAGTTCCCTGGAGCACAGCTAATGCTGATCAGATAGGATGGGTGATGCCATAGCAGTGGGAAGATGAACTCTCGTGGCGTGGAGTGACGCAGGCAGTAGATGGTAGGGGTCTGAGTGGCAAGAGGAGTGTTCCAGGGAGCTGAAGGCCCACCCCCATTACACTGACTGAAGTCTTACGTTAATGAGCCAAAGTTTTTCTTCTTTAAATCTAAAACAGTAATGTACATAACAAAGATATGATGTTTATCACTTTAATGTGCTCTGTAACATGGTGGTGAGTTGAGTATGCTTGGGGGAAGTGATAAACTATGGGAGAATGGCACGGTGTATCCCTGTAGATAGGTACGAAAACCCTTTTCATGCTTTTATCTGTTTGCCAGTGTCAATGTGATCAGCACAGGTCTTGGCAATGGGAAGGAATAAATGGCTTTTATTTCCGTGTTTTTTGCTTTGTTTTTTTTTCCATGATGCGATATTTTTTTATTTTTTTTTCCCCTATTTTGAAATGGTCTGAAGCATCTAGCATAGCTGGGCCCCTTTGTGGGTTATCTCCTGATAGGAGCCAGCACTACTTAGGGTGGCCCTTCCAGATGTGCTAGATAATATGTCTTTAACATGTCCCAGGGATGCTATCCTGTAAAAATTCACCTGAATAGAACAGTCTGCAAAAATAACTTTTAATGTAAGTCCATTGCACACAAACGTGTGCCATGTGCCAGGCCCTCAACTACATGGACCCATTCATTTTCTTAGGTAAGCCAGGGCTGAAAAAAAACTGACCGGTATAGGGCCTGTCCTGAGTTTTTCCCCATACACTAACGTGGTGATGCACGGGTGTGTGTATGGGACCATTTGAATATAATGGGTCAGTGTTTTAGCCATGAAAAACATGGCTAGCAGATTGACAAAGCACACATTTGTGTGCATGGAGCCTTAGTACATCATATTCTTGTACTCATTACTGGAAGAGATTGAGAAAGCTCATTGTACACGCCTTTCCACATTACACCCACCATATATCCAGCTATAATCTTTGCCACTCTAGACTTTATGGCTATTTATGAATTGAGCTCTTCATAGATACAACTACTATATTAATTTTATATAAATATTATATTTATATATTTTACAATGACCAAGTGGTTAAAAGTATTTTCCAATGCCACTTTATTGCAGCTTTGTCCTATTGACATATAGGACAAGGATGCTAGGTTGCTATAAAGCAGGCGGCATGCAATAGAAATGGCGACAGTCACAGCACTCTTCCAAGCTTCACTGCCCATTCAAGCAATTGGTCAGCGAGGGTCATTGGTATCTGTATTCACACTGATGTCTTACAGCGAATGGGATATTCTGATTAAGGCTTGTGAAGACTCCTGCAACCGATAACCTCTTTTCTTGATATATCAAACCAGCCACAGTGCAAATAAAGGGGACAGGATTCCGAGCACCATCATAGCTGTAGATTGAATTTATCTGCCAATTCTTTGAAAGGGCAGTTTTAAGAAATATGCAAATTACGCTCAAGTGCAATGGTGCTTGACAAAGTCTCCAAGTGCTTTGTGCATAGGCTTTACTCACCCACCATGTATACTTAATTGACAGTGTCTTCCTATCCTACGGCCTATGATCCTGATTGTTGAATTCCTGCACAGGTTCCTATTTGGAGCTCTTGGAGGCTCTGAACTATCTAAAGATATGATGGTGCTCAACGTAAAGCGAACCACTAAAGGTTTCATTCAAAGATTACCACCATGTCTAATGATGATTCTGAAAATCTAACTTTTTATAGGTACTGAAATGGGGGACTATAGATGCAGCGTTCTCTGTAAGCTTCTTCAACTTTTGTGGATGCAGTGTGAGCGTTATCTGCTAAAATCTCATCCACTTTATTGTAGAAGTAATGTGCTGCAGATTTACTGCCTGCAAATCCAGATGTTTCTAATCTGCTACTTGTGAGTGTATATGTATATGTATATATATATATATATATATATATATATATATATATATAATATTTATATTTAATATAAAGGTTGTGGGGTATGTTATTTCTGTCTAATCTGAAACTCCATGCTGTTCTTAAAATGACATAGAACACAAATGCAAAATGACCAGTGCTCTTCAAATAGAGCTACTGTTATATGTTGCCAAATGGAATGACAACAAAGAGAACATCTAGGAAGACAGGTGAAAGGGATAGACTACAGAATCCACTATTTGTGCAGGCATATTGTTGTCCTTAGAGAGTCTTTCATAAATGACATGCTCAGATAGCCTGTGCCCCACATAGACAGAGGTTCTATGGTTTATAAATGTTACAAGTTATGGCTATAGTGAGACCTCTCCAAAGGACCACCTCTCTGAGAAAACCACCCTTGTCAGTTTTCCTGACAAATTTTCAGTTCCACTTTCACTGGATCAGCATTGCAGGATATTAGGCTGAACTGGTGTTTTAAATGTATTTATTTTTTTGTTATTGTTACATCCCGGGCTTTGGTGTAAAAGTCAGTGCTAGTTTTGGGTGAAGTTGAAGTTGGACAAAAAAAGAAAACTGACTCTGGCTTTAAAATAAAATGTAATCATTTTAAGTTATTGCATTGTATCATCAGTATTGCATAATTAGGTGTGTGTGGTTTTTTTTTTTTTTTTTTTGTTTTTGCGCCAACTGGTGGAGGTAACTTTATGGTTTGTTTATATAGCACTTTCTTAGGCCCTATGCACACAATCACAGGTGTTTGTAGTATATTGTCTGCAATTAGATTGTATACACAACTAGTTTTTACTGATCGGGGCCTTAGAGATTATCCGCAACAAAATATTGACCAGGTTCTATTCCTGTCAATATTTGCAGCACAGACTCCAATACAAATGTAGGGGACCGTACAAGTCTCTTTTTGTGGATCTGTGATTGCGGATGACATACTGATGCAATGCGGATATGTTTTCACGGGTTGCGGACCAATTTTGGCAGACCGTACAAATCGCTACCGTCGTGTGCATGTAGCCTTATTGAAGAGCTGCACATGCTACTATGTTCTTTACCTGTATGCCCGCTGCCAGTAAACCAGAGGTTTTCCATGTCACTCAAAATACAGATGAAATAATGAAATACAAACGTTTTAGACAGGTGTTGGAAAAATTGCTATAAAGGAATGGAAGGTTGTTACAAATATCTTGGAGAAAGAAGCACAGATCTTCTGTGGATGTAGGCTTGCTTAAATCCTTCTCAACATCCCTCAGTCTGTCTGGGATTACAGTAAGAGAAAGATCAGGGCTCTGTGGGGCCAATATCATCACTTCCAGGACTCCTCCTCCAAAGGGAGGTCACACCAAATATTAATTAGATTTAGATTTCTCTTTTGTTCGTCCACTTCATTTTGTTATCTGACAAAATGAAACTACTAAAGCTTTTATTTTTTGGAAGCATTCTTATTTTGCAGCATTTTTCTCATGCCAGCCTAAAACTTTTGCACATCACTGAACATAGTAACATGTGCTAGGCATTACTATAATTAAAAAATGCATGCAGTTATTCCATAAAAAGCAGCATGTAAACCCAAACTTACTGCTTCTGCCTAACCATGGCTACCAGCATGTAATTCATCTTTTTATAACTGCCAGGTTTATGTTTAGGGTCTTTCTGTGAAATATAACATGAAATCCTGAAAGGTAGAAAACCTTACTGTTGCCTCTGGTATGCAGGCTGAGAGATGCTTTATACACAATCTTACCATTGTGTTCTAGCCATATATTGCAAGCAAGTGGATCAAAGATGTTTTATTTTGAAGCAAGTGTGTGGTGGTGTGTGTGTGTGTGTTTTTTTTTTTTTTTTTTTTTTTTTTAATTCTCCTAAGGCCACAATTGATCTTTTCCCCTTCTGCCCCTTTGTAACTGCAGAGCTTCATTCCATTCCCCTTTTGGACACATCAAACCCTTTCACTTACATACTTGCCTTCTACTCTACCGTGGTGCACCTTCTGCTGGCAGGAAGCCTCGTATGAGCAGCCTATTTCTGTCTTCTTCTAAATAAAGTTTCTTGTTCCTTCATTGACCTCTGATAATAGTATTTCATGCCTTCTGGGAAATTATACGCACATGCACGCAATGGTATTTCTTTAATTTTTCCTATTCAGCATGAATATGAACAGTGCTGCAGTCTTGTGGGCCCCAATGCAAACTTATGTCCGGGGCCCCCTACCGCCTCCCTAGAGTGAATTCTTGATAGTGGCAGTTATGGGTGCTGCAGCAATAGCTCAGATACTTGTAAGGGATACAGATTTAGTACCCACAACTGCAGTTATCTAGAATACGGTGCGTGAGCAGCGCAGCGTCCCGCATGTAAACCATACTGGGGCATTATTATGTGCTCCACAGTGGGCCCTCCCTCCTCCTAGAGCCAGTGCTATTATTATACTTTGGGGTCACTTCAGACCCCAGTGTATAATGAGTAGAGGGCCAGGAAAAGTGATTAAAAATAACAAACACTTATACTCTGCTTACCTCACTTCTCTTGGGGATCCTTGCTCTGTCTGGCTTTTTGCTGCATCTTCCTGCATCCTCTTTTGTCTGGTGACTGAGGTTTTGCGCTCCAGACGTCACTGCTGGGGCCTGTGATTGGGCATCAGCGGTCACGTGGGGCGCGATGATGTAATTATGCCGGTGCGGCCCATGTGACCTCAGCAGTGAGGTCTGGGGCGAGTAACCTCAGTTACCAGCCAGAAGAGCCCTGGAGTGGATGCTGAGCCCAGGACAGGTGAGTATAAGTAATTATTTTTATTTATTTATTTTTTTTAATTTTTAGTCTCCTCCCCTGGGCCCCTTTCCATTAACAATTTGTTGGTGGTCTGGGGCCCCAGCCGTTTCCAGCTGGCCGCAGCGCAGGCCCCGTACCCCTCCACTCGCGGTTGCACCCACTGCGACCACGATCATTACGCCACTGAATGTGAATAGTGGTCTATTAATGACAGAAGTTACACCAACCAATGTATTCACATTTGTTAGCTCATATATACTGTACCACTGCATTGTGGGTTCCACCACTGGGTCACTTTTAGGTGCATTCTCTGCTCCAGATAAACACCCCTAACTGCTATCCAGCTGCGCCACCCCCCCCCCCCCCCCCGCCCAATTGCATGTGTGACATCATGTCATCATATCATACTTTGTTTGCAGTTAGGGTTGGATATCTAGAGTGAAGCCCTTGCAGGAGAAGACACACCATTTATCAACTATAAAATTTGTGCCCTGTATTTAACAGAAGGGCCCATTATCCATTAACAGTCAAGTGTGATGCTGAAACAACATATAGCAGAAATGCAGCTTTTAACAGTCCCAGCAATATGAATGAGATTTCAATTGAAGAAAAAAATCAGGAATGTTTTAAAAATATCTTGTTTTGAAAAATTCAGCATTCTAAATTTACCTGTAGAAACACTGCCTCCCCCCCCCCCCCCCCATAGACTTTTATATGGGGGTAGGAGGCAAAAATGAAAAACTCAGCACAAAAGCAGTGAAAAATGCTATTGCTATCTTTTTGTGTGTGGGTTGTTTGTTTTGTTTTGTTTTTGTTTTTTTATTTCTTAAACTATTGAGAATTCCTGGCACAGATCAAAAATGCAAAACATTTTTGGGGCAGGAGGCTGGGGAAGGCGATTAAAGAAAAAACTCTACTCACCTGTCCAGTCCAGCGGCAACAGGGGCCTGTTCCAGTAGAAGTCCTCGGCAGAACATGACCACTGAGGACAATCAGTGGCCTCAGCAGTCACAGGAAAGGACCCCGGACGACACTCACACACTTCACTGGTGACGTCCTGGGTCCTTTCCTGTCAAAGCTGAGGCCACTGATTAACCACAGAACAAGCCCGCAGGAGCTGCTAGACAGGTCAGGTTAGTGTGTTTTGTGTGTGGGTGGTGTGTTTTTGTTTTGGGGGTGGGGGTGGTGGTGTGTGTGGTACCCCCCCCCCCCCCTTCTTCTGTTTCGCCTCCTGGCCCATAACTGTAATTCCTGGACAACCCCTTTAAAATCACCATGCCCTTTTACAATACTATTTTTGTTCCTATACTATTTTCTATATGTAGATACTAACATACTATTTACAGATCGTAGATGGGTTGATCTTTTTGGCCTCTTTCCTTCCCATCCTAAAGCAGCGCAGCACAGCTTTCCTGTTATTCCTGTAGATTGATGTCTGACCTCAGTTATTGTGTTTCCCGTGTTTGCTTGTTTTTTGCTTTTTGTTGGCTTTTCTGATGGACCTTACAGTGCCAGAATCCTATTGGATGTAATTGGTTGTTTTTCAAGACAGTGATAGCAAGCCAGGAATATACTTATGGCCAAAGCTACCAAATGTTTTGGGAAACTTGAGCTGTGACCCTTCCCCCCCCCCTTAGAAATACCAGAGATGTGATGGGTTGTCTTCACTGTATATAAGCAGTATTTCTCATGCAGACTAAAGGGAAATATGCTGCTTTCAACTGTTCAGGAGAGAGTGCTCTGCTGCTTTCCCACTGGGCTCACAAGGACAGTTGGGAGAGGGTTATACACTATAGTTAGAAAAAACCCTCATGTTGAACATGTAGAACAGGAGGAGTTGAGCAGATTGATGTACTAAATGTTTCCCCACAAAACTGTATAAGAGGTTATTCATACATCATTGATTCACCAACATGTTCTGTCCATATTTAGTGTGGATGACAAATGTATCCCTTCTATTAATTCTTCCATTCACATGCCTGTGTGGTGGGTTTTTTTTTTTTATTATTACTAAGGACTAGAGGGGAGATTTATTAAGGCTGGTGTTTTCAACAGGGTAGGAAGCACCTTGTCATAAATCGGGGCTGTGTGTCTACACCGAAAGCTTATAGCTGACGTACATTTTATATATTTATGCCATTAAACTAATATAAATGTACGGAAATCTGCTGGAGCCTATGGCCCCACCCACGCCATGCCCCTCATCACACCAATGATGATGTCTCTTACTTGTATAGCGCCAACATGTTCTGCTGCACCTTACAGGCATTGCCAGTCACTGTCCCATATAGGGCTCACAATGTAGCATAATATAGATAACACAGGTCGGGAGCGATTAGCCTTTGCTCTTGCTGTTATGTATGGCTCTGTCTACGGGACAATCAGTTCAGCTAATTGCATTTTTCTGCAAGTCTGTTCTCTCCTCTGTGGCTTATGTTTGTTTTTATCTCCATCCCAGTGTAATGTAATATATGTTTACTGTGTATATTATTTGATCTATATTTACATTAGATATCTAGTAATGATGATAAATACACTCGTGGTAAAGGCAATATCTATATCTAGTGATGTTCTTCATAGTGTCTTGTCGATCAGACAGTCAAAGCCTTCCCACCAGCTTGCAAAAGAATACAGGAAGTGAGAAGAGACAGTAGGCAAACTGTTGAGAATGAGAGATGGGGAAAACACATTTATCTGGCAGAAAACAAGCTCTCATGTGAACGGCAAAATATAAAAGTTTTGACTTTTGGATGACTGGGAGAAAAAAAAAAATTAGTGAGGGGTTAATGGAACTAAATTCTGTTCCGATAAAGATATATCGTTGGCCTGCTAGCATTATGTAGGATTACTACTGTTTCATTTTACCTATATTTGCCATTTTATGAGCCAAAATGCAAATATTGAGCTTGCATACGTCCTTGTTCCCATGGTGCTTGCAATCTGATTTTTCAGATCCTAATCCCCCACACTGTAGGACTAATTTCATATGGGATCGATTAATTGAAGCATGTTTGAGTGTGTAGTGAAGCCAGTGTTCCCTCTGGTAACCCACAAAACCACAATGAGAAGGTTTAAGCTTGCTACATATGTTGCCCTGGTCTGTTTAATGAGAAACATTGTAACGTAATTATAAATATATTTGCATGTTTGTGTTTAAAGTTAAACGTCTTCATATATAGATATATAAGCTAACATCTGTAAATCTTATTTTACAGGTATGCCATGGCATTGTCAAACAACCACATTTGCCCTGTGTCAAACTGGTAAGAATAACTCTCGTAGCATTTTGCTTCTTTTGTCTTTATAACCTTAATTGATACCTCAGTGATATACCTTGAAAGTTTTATTTGCTTTAAAATGAAGTTTTTTTTTTTTCTGGTATCAGCATTTTGATGGCTTGTCCTTTTGGATAGGTCATCAGTATCAGAATGGAGCACCTGCCGATCAGCTGTTTAGAAATGCACACGCGAGCAATAAGACCTCTTCATTGTTTACCTTGCTGAATCTACCTGCACTTCATCCATATATTAGCAGCAGTGCAGGGTATTGTTGCATCCTCCTATGCAAGTAAATGGAATGACATTGACCTACCTGGCAGCACCACCACTACTAAATAGGTGGCATGCAGGTAGACAAATGAAGCTAAATTTTAAAGGTGCTGTTGCACAAGTGCCATTTGCCAGACCCCTACATAACTGATATTGATGGCCTATGCAGATCTTTCGCTCCCCCATTATGGGTTGTTGTAAATTAAAAAAAAAAAAAATGTACGTACTAGTAGTTTTTTACTAGTACGTACACTTTCTTTTTTTTATGTCTGACATACAATTTGCTACTTATTTTTTATTACCAAATTGAATCCGTGTGCCGTACATTTTACTAGTTTACTGCAATCTAAAGGCAAGTATAGTAGTCTGATGACTCTCATTCTGTCTCCCTGGTGAGGGCAGACAAGGTATCCTGATAACAGATATGGAACATGCATAGTGTCTCCTATTAATGGTGGGTCAATAATGGTAATTTCTTTTATAGAACAGTGGTACATCATGCATGTCTGGCTCTTTTTCTTGACAAGATGACTGTCAATGTGCAGCATATCACTACTGTTCACACCATGGGTATTTTTGTGATCGCTAAGATTGCTTTGTATTTAGTACAATATTTCTTCTCAAGAAGAAAGTGTTTTCCTTTTGTGTGTGTCTCTGTATGAGTACTCTTCCCTTATATGACCTCACCCACAGCAACACTGTTATCTTGTACTATTTTTATGAAGCGATAATCCAGCAACATAACACAACTTTGCTTCGCTGATGTTGGCTGTCATCCTTTTATTTCAAGGGAAAGTTTGCATGACAGAATGTTGGAAGTGTGTTTCAGATGAACATAAACATTGGGTCCATCAAACTAGATAGCAATGTGAAATGTAAGGTCTGATTTATGATCGGTATGGTACTTAAATCCATAATAAAATAAATAAATACACACTCCAAGTTGTTGTTCCTAGGTATACATTTATTGATATGTGCTGAAAGATTAGGCAAGGAAATTGACGTTTCGGCCAATGATGGGCCTTCCTCAGGTGCCAGAAATAGATTGGCGGCTGCACTCGCAAAGGTGAAAGGATCCTTTCATTTGCGGTCCCATTGCTTTCTCCTAAGTGCTGTCTCAAATGCAGGCACTGCCCTATTTCTGGCACTTGATATTATAAAATAATAATAATAATAATATTTATTTATTTTTTTAAACAGATGCTTTACTGGGTTGAACCCCTATTCCAGTACTAGAATGCTATTCTAGTACTTGGTCTCCAGTTTGAGCCTCCAACTCTTGTGAAACTACAACCCTCAGCATACAAATGTATTTTCTGTGTCAAATTCTAAATTTCTAATAGTTCTAAAGATCTCTGCTTGCTTTCAGAAATGTTCATTGTTTTTCCAGTTGATAAAAATGGCCATGGTCTTGTGATGGACACGCAGGTGCCTGGTACATTACACTTCACAGCTCTAATAACTGCCCTGTAATTGTAATCAGACCTGCATTTGAGCATCCATCACATGACCAGGACAGATTTTTAAGTAAACAATAAAAGGTTTCTATTAATGGGGTTTTGCAGGATTAGAAAACATTTGTTGCTTTCTTCGTCTCAAGAAGTAATCTGACGTCTGTCATACACATTGCAATGCTACAGCTTAGGCCCCTTGCAGACAACTGTGGGCTAGGTCAGTGTGCTATCTGGGTTTTTCCCAGATAGCACACTGACCCATTCATTACTGTTGGCCCATGCACATGACTGTGTATAACACGGATCAGTGTGTGGGCCAACAGTCCAGGCCACAACACTCAGGACAGGTC